>JAMKCH010049806.1:0-64178 GCA_023653785.1 Ophioderma brevispina | reverse complement strand
TTAAGTGATATATGAAAATTTCCCCTCACGACAGTGGGAAACGTTTGATTGCATGATAAAAATGAAGAGCTTTCGCACGGAAGGGGGAACTCCCCTCCGCAACCCACCCCCAAAGCCGCTACGCGGCGCCCTGGCTGCTACGCAGCCCATTACATTCCAGCAAAATTAAAAATGTTGGACTTGGCACCCCCCCTCCAGTGAGGTCTGGATCCGCCCCTGAACCCAGGAACCCAAAACAATTGCCAATTTTTTAAATACAGATTACTTTACATCTATATAATTCAAAATGTGTTTGTCCTGCGTGCCCTATATCAATTGTTCCCTAAAATCCAAGGATTTTATATCAATGGTAGAGTCTGAACCTGGATTATACAAAGACATATGAAATACCATGGTTGGAATTTACTTTAAGCCACAAAAAAAGCAGTTTTTGCAGTGTTAGCATGAATTAAAATTGTGCCTGAAACACTGATAATGAAAACAACATAGATAAATGCATTGGCGACTGTTCAAAGGGTACACTTTTGAGTGGCCTACTATTAAGAATTATGGCACATCAACAAATTATTGTGACTAGCGGACACGGCTTCTTTAACCCTAAAATTGCACGGGCGGAATTCCGCCCCCCCCCCCGACATGTTTGTCGTATCTCACCTATATCAAGCCGAAACTACATGACTTTTTTCTTTGAAGGCTTATGCCGCTCGATTTGTAGAACATTTTCAAACAAAATCGGACCTACTGTTTGTTATGACGCGGCGTTACGTAATCTCGCGACTGCTGCGAAGAAAAAGCTTGAAATACACCAAGAGCAGCAGGAAAAGAAAGAAATCACTTTTTTGTGCTAAAGATACAGTTACACTTGGTTTTATCTTATTTATTGATTTATTTGTAGTAAGGAGGGCATGTGTGCACATACTTTGACACAACATCATGGCCAAAAAAAAAAACAACTTTTGCCTTGAAAAAAAAGTGGGAAAAAAAAAACATGATTTTGCGATTTTTTTAGGACTTTTCGCATTTTGCATGACGTCGTAATTTTGACGTCAAATGTGACGTCATACAGGCAGGTTTGCTGTACTTGTTTGGTAGCAAGGACTCGGGCGGAGGATCATAGATATCCAGTGGTACCCGCATAAGATAGTTCATCAATCCATTTCGAGATACTAGGGGAGCGGAATCCCCCCCCCCCGGCGGTGAGGGGGGTCCAAAAAGCCCGGCTCTTTTAAGGTTAAAATAATATTCTTTTTGTAGTTATCGGCGTAAGTAATAATTTATTGGTACGTTGTATCTATTTAGACATTGCTTATATTTTTTATCGCACTAGGTTTGCTGCAATCAGTCACTTCTGCAATCGTTTGGATATTGTAATGTCAAAGTACAGCAGTAGAAGAAGGAAAGATGAAGTTGTAAATAATAATGTATTAAGGTGCATTTATTTTTTCAAAATGATACCTTATAAGTTTCATCTGTAACGTTTTAAATAGCCAGGATTGTTTTAGAACAACAATAAGCTTAAAAAACTGCCGTAAGCCGTAGTTGAATACCTGGTTAGCGTTTAGATACACTTCTTTCGACTAATCATTTTTTAATATAACGGTGTTTGCAAAATTTTGTTAAAGAAATTAATATCCCATGCGTTCTTTGTTACACAATCTATTAGCAATTCAACACGTGAGAAGAGTCGCCTTGTAATTCATAATTATTTATTGAACCTGGAAAGAGAAAAGTGCATTTATACTATGAGCTTATGAAATGACAAGAGTTTTAAACATTAAAAATGTACCTTTAAATAAATTGTTTATTAATTTGCCCATTGCCCACAATCGCAATGCAGAAGTCGTGTGTAACAAAGCTTTAAACTCGCATTTTATTTTACATATTCCACAGTGATCCCTCCAACCTAAATACATCTCAATTTTCCCCTTTCCAAGCAGTTTAAATATGTTTATAGGCTTTAGATGAGAATGTCTTAAAAACGTTCGTATTTTGTTTTGCTAAATATTTACCATTTTTTTGCAGAAATCAACGTTGTCGTAGTTACGTAGGCTCATGACCTGGATTCCATTTAGTTCGAAGGGTCGGCGAAAAAAACACGTTTAAAAATTATATTCTCGGACATAATATGCCATATTCCTGATTGGCAAGATATTGGAAAATTCACACAAATATTTGATCAATATATCAATATATTATATAACATTATAATATATCAATATATTTCACCGTTGTTATAAAATATAGTGTCCGTGTGACTGCGTGTCCTACCACCCATCTAGCCATTGCGTTCTCCATTGAGTGCTGTACGCATCATTTGTATCAGCACTGTACCCAAATGGCCTCGGTTTATTCCGTACATGTTGACATGGTATAGCTAGGACACTCTCTCATGCTCTCTAAATTTCTTAGATTAAAACTAATCTAATTTGGTTGCTATCAGGGACAAATAAAAAGTTTAGATTAAAAACTAAATCAAAATACATTGAAATATAAATCTAATAGATTAAACATTTTAATCAAAATTTAGATTTGTCCTTCGTTTTAATCTAAGAAATTTAGAGAGTAGGGGACACTCAGTTTCTTTACACAGGTCCTGGATTTAAGGTGCTTATGGTGAGTTGATGCCTCTTCAATCAAACGATTTTGGGCCATTCTGCTGGAAGTCACACACGTGACCAAACTTTATTTGCATCACGTGACAAAACAACCAATCTCGCAAAAGTGGAAACTTTATTTTTGGTTAGGTTTTGCCGGAACGTAACCAAAAATAGTGTTTCCACTTTCGCTAGATTGGTTTTTTGTCATGGAGGGCAAAAAAAGTTCGGTCACGTGTGTGACTTCCCAAAATGGCCCTTTTCTATTGTCCTGTAAGGTGATGTCACTGACATAGCTCACACAGTACAGCTATGCTAACCATCGTCCTCCGAAGGAGAGATGGTCACATTCTCTCACCGCATGTTTTGTTCTTGTTTTGTTTTTGTTAACTTTGGAAATTCGCCAAAAGGTTCATGTAATCGTTACCAACAATATTTCGCCTCTTTTGGTAGGAATTATTTGAAATTGGAGGGTGACATGTTGGTAGAGAAGTCATCGAAGTAACGATTGGGGTGGTTCAACCTGTGCACTGCTAAAAAGTTTTGGTATACAGGCACAGAGAAAATGCCCTACGTTTCTACCATGCTGGTCAGTCACGGCATGTACGGTAGATCAATTAGTGCATCAATTCGCCTTGACATTGAGTCCCAGCATACATTCACAGGTTATGCCGGTGTGGCAGTAGATATGGTCCGCCGGACTCATAGTCCACCTACAACAGTAAAGAATAGGGAACTCGACTCAGTTGACTCTTCACGCAACATTACTTTCACGCTTATTCCGTTATCGTCCATGAAGCCCGGACTATGGCTCAGGGTGGACCGTATCTCCATTTATACCTGTACCCAATGGAGGGAGGCAAGCGAGGTAAAACGCCTTGCCCAAGTGCACAACACATTGGCGGCAACCCACAACCTTGAACCCACTCCCTTGTGCTTATGAGGCCAGACTCCATTATATATGATGCTGCTAAAAAAGAAGTTCGCCACTCCTCCCGCACATTGAGTCTGTTTTACATTCCCAGCATATGCCCGCCGGATGCATTGTCCACCTACAACGGTAATAAAGGGCACTGGATCCAATTGACTCTTCACGCAACATTAGCTTCACGCTTTATGCCGTTGTCGTCTATTGAGCCCTGACTATGGCTCTGGGTGGACCATATCTCCTTTTACACCGGTACCCATATATACTCGATCATGGGTGGAGAGAGGCAAACAAGGTAAAGTGCATTGCCCAAGTTGGCTGCAGCGGGGCTCTAACCCACAACCTTATGCTTATGAGGCGAACGCCGATCCAACTGCACCACATGTGCTCTTAGAGATCATGATAATGTAATACGGATTTCTTCTGAAATTACACTTTCGTCATCGTATATAGCAAATAAAGCAAACATATTTGTACTTAGTTATACCACATAAATTTATAAAGGTTGCAAAAAATGACTCCGAAGAACGAGGTTTAAGCAGATAAGGTAACACATAGTTGTTAACAGACATCGGGCTAGATATCTGAATTTCGTGAGCTGGGAATTACAATGTTCTAACTTACATTTTCGTCATTTTGAGATATGGACGTTTTTAAGTTCACAAAAAAACAATATAAAACAAAACAAATTTTGTAAATGTAAATTTCAAAAATATTTTTATCTCACAAAACCCAATATGTCAGTTAGAACCTTGTAATTCTCAGCTCACGATTTATCGATTGTCAGAACAGAAACAAAGATACACAATCGATTGTCCCTAAATCGATAATCTTATGTATACGCTATGTCGGTAACTTTGCTGGAAAAATCGTCATTGATATGGATACAATCGTCGCCTCCTAACCGCCTTGTAAGGCATACTCGGACACGTGTTAAAATCGATCACAAAAACTAAGTCTTGAACCAACAATAATAAGTGCTAAAACCATGATGACATTCAGTTTTATGTTGAAATCATTATTTTCCAAACTTAGACAAGATGCTAATATTATTTGGCCAAAGTCTTGCATTAAGCAATAACAGGCGGTGGCGGCCAAGCCTCATTTCAGTATAGCAACGCACCAAAAATTTCAAAAGGAAATTACAGCAATACTGAATGCAAAACCACAGACCAATTTGGGTGCTTTGTGTGAAGCCGGTCTGGGGTTCCATGACCCACATACGACCTCGTCCTCGTTCGCATTCATACAAAAAATCATAAAAACCCTTCCCCAGTGGAGTGATTCTTCAACCCAACGGTTTTTTGGAATAAGAAAAATATTCCTTGACAAACATATAAAAAAAATCAGAATTTTTCTCAAGATTTCGCTTTTGTGTGTTTTTTAAAAACAATGGCGAAGTCTGAAATTTGGATTTCTGGCAGCCTCCCCTGGAAATAAACAGCACATTTGCAAGAGCGCCCCCAATTTCAAATGTGTTGTTAATCCTCGTAGTAAACTATACCTGCGAGTGGTAATGTCAAAAATCCGTATTTGTCATCAAAGAAGCGATTTGTAATAGAATCGGGATCCCTGATTCAATTTAATGCCGGAGCTGGAAACGCCAAATTTATGTTCCGGGATTTATGAAATAGTGTCACCTCACAAAATGATCTATATCTTCCCTTCCCTGAACAGACGGAACAACTAAGGATGAGCGCAGACACATACATGGCGCAAATTCCAGGCTATTTCATATTGGAAGGTCGTTTCCAGAAGCCGTTGAATATTATCGAGACTCCGGATATTAATTATTCTAATTAAAAATCTTCTTTTGCCGAACATAGAGTGTTTTGAGCTCTACGAGTCACAGTATTATTTAACGTCAATTGCCAGTTGTAACGTGAAAAAAATCCAAAATATCCACGAAAATTTGGGGTTGGTTGGGTACTTTTCAAAGAAAGTGCTGTTATTGATACACGAATTTCGATAATCTTCTTTTGCTCAACGTACAACAATGAAGAACACCACACACAACAACAAATATATATAATATATAATATATTAATATATTATATATATATATATATATATTATTTGGTACGTGGGTTGGTATTAAATATTAATAATATTTCCTCTAAGTTGTCCAGACTCATTTTTTTTTCCATCTGTGTTGAATTATCGTATTCTTTCATTTTAATATAATCAATTTTGACACGAAGCTGGACTTGCTGAAAAAGGCGGAGGAAGATCGGCCCGTGGACCCCGTGGGGTTGTTTTTTCCCTGACCGTACAGTACTTAAACTCCTCTGCAACTTTCCGTCGTGTCCACACGGTCGGACTTAAGTCTTATTACCGGTGGTGAAAATAATAATAGTCCGGCAGGTATATAGGTCCGGGCTCCATAGACGACAACGGAATAAAGCGTGAAACTGATAAGCGGACAAGATAGCTCAATCAGGTAAGCGCTCGACTCCAGTGAATGTTCATCCATGCGTATAGGCGTGCGTTCGAGCCCTGTGAGATTCATCTATCTTGTAATTTCCCTGGACAAGAAATTAACCGCTTGGTTGTCCCGATTTACCCATGCGATATTTGGGAAGCTGGTCCCGGCTGCGATGGTTATCTCGATGTATGTTTGCTGATAAGGGAAAGCGCTGATCCCGATCTGCTGCATCCCTTGAAATGATGCGAAATGGTTTATGGTATGGTTGGGCCACAGTGATCAGCGGCCATTTGTGAAAGCGCTTAGAGGCCAATAGCATAAGGCGCTATATAAATCTCTGCTATTATTATTATGTTGCGTGAAGAGTCAACTGCATCGATTGCCCTATTGTTCACCATTGTTCCCGGACTGTGAGCCCTTGGGACTATATCTCCTGCCGCACCGGTATTGAAATTGGTCGGTATTGCGGTCGGACTTAAAGTGGCCGTGTGGACGCGCACTGATCGGATCTAAATTCTGTCGGTATTAGTAAATTTGGTAGTGTGGAGGCGCATTTAACGCTATTAGAGCTTAGATCCGACATAACTTTAAGTCCGATAAGCTTATTGCCGGTACTAGCTGACCGTAAGTGGTCCATGGCAACTGGCATCGGAGTTATAAACTTTCACCCAAAGAAGGTTAGAATAATGAAAATGGAAAGAAACATGTTTGTTTGCTCGTATCCACAAGTCATTGGTAATGGCTTTGTGGTGGTGTCAGGATTTGTTCAGCTAATGTGCTTATCCAGGGCCGCGTGTATCCATGATACGGACGCTCCTAACATGGCCCGCTATTTGAGGCTGGGGCGGATTGGGAACAGTCAGGGGTTTACACCCTACTCTTATTCGACACTGACTGCGATGTACATGTACAGTTGTGACTCTCTGTACACGGGACCGACGGCTTAACGTCCCCTCCGAAGGACGGGATGCTTTCATGATCCATTTGCCCAATTCCAAGTGAACCATGGAGGAGAGCGGTAATTCTGTATTTAAGCAATAGCTTTAATCAAGAAACATGTGAAAACATCGTTACTTATCGAAATCTGTTTTATTCATGCACAGGAACCTAAACACCATTAAAAAAACTCTCACAATGGCCATTTAAATGGTAATTAATGGCAAAATCAATGCATTTTGGTGAAAATGATACTATTCTGTGACAACCAATACAAAAGTACAAATGCCATGTCCGTAACACTGATGCATGAAAAAGTGTCTCTTCCGTCATTAAGACATTTTTCAATGTTCAATATTTGGTGAATGATATTTTATATTGATATTAAGTTAATTATAACTGTTCATTCTACACCAGTCGCAGGTCACTAAATGAGATAGCTCACGTGGTTTATTTTTTTTTCTATTTTATTCCTAATCTGGAACCTGCTAAGGATAAAACACACTGTTGTTATATTCTTTTTCGCTTAATTCACGTAGGTGTCACAATTTGACAAATCAAAATATAAAAACGCTCGTCTGTGACCAGAACTAAATTTTCTGTAAGAAATATTTTCCTACTATATTTTCTGGAGGGTTTCCTTAGAATAAGTGTGCAACAAGCTACGTAATATTAAACTAAAGTCCCTATCAGAAAGTACACAATAAGACCCAAATTAATACTAGTGGAAAAAGTCCGTCATTGTTGATGGCCGTTACAAAATTGGCTCTGATCCAAAGGGGCATCCACTCCTGTAGACCGTTTAAAACCATGGTCCAGTAACTTAGATAGGTAGGGATATCCTTAAAGTGATTTCAACACAAAATCTAAAAATTAAATCTTCATCGTGATGCTATCCCTAAACCCATCAGGTTTAACCTTGGTCGAAGATGAATCATCTGAGGTAATAGAAGAACCTGTTTTTGTTTTTCGTACGCTTTCGAAACTCTGCAGAATGCTATCTGGCTTTGCCAGTCAGGGGCGTAAAATCTTAAACTAGACCCTAGTTCAAGCAGCGGTGGGCAAGGACCTGAATGATTGCTTACGTGGAACCCTGGACAAAGATTTATTTTTTCCCCCGAATCAGTGGCGTATTCAGGATTTTTTGGCGAAAACAAGTGTAGGATTTGGGAAACGTTTAATGTACTCGCTTCCCTCGCCGGCTGACTCATTTCTTTGAGTCGCAAATGAGACGTGTCAGCCTCTTTCAAGTAGTCAGCTCTCCATTCGTCTCTTAACAACTTCTCCTTCCCTTTTTTCCTTTTTTTTGCTCCCTTTCATCAATATTTTTTTCCAAGGGTGCCTGAGCCTCCCACTTCGCGCCACCTCCGAGTAACGTTGGCCACTTCTTATCTTTCCGTGCTTTACTTCAGAAACCAAGACGAAAATTCCATCCGTTAGTGTTCCGAGGAACGTCCACAGTCTTTATATAGTACCATTTTATTAAAATAGTTGGTGGGTCTATAACTTTATGACCGTAGTCTTAATGCCGTCTCGTCTTTCGGCATTAAAGCGTTCGTGCCTCGGGATTTACGCTTAGTTAAGGATCCGATAGAGTTTAAAACACGAGTGCGTGTTCACACTGCAAAATTTATATTAGTCGATGGGACATGTCCTTCTTCTATGCTGTTGTTTTGTAGTCTTCCATCGGGGGGCTACGGGGAACAAACCAAAAGGTACTTCAAATTAATTATTAAAATCCATATAATCTTCTGTTCCCACAAATAAATCTGGCACTTTTCTTGGAAAAGAATAAATGCACTTCATTCAACGTCATTTCCCTCCCCCATATCATGGACTAGTGGATACACATAGATTCAGCAAACAATGGAGTTAAAGATATCACCGGCCCGGTATGCGGTGGAGAAAAAAAACACTTTCAAATTCCTTTCATCGGGAGTAGCAGGACCATTGTTATAAATTGTCGCGCATCGTGAAAGAAATTTCAGCTGTTACGTCATCTCCAATTTAGACTGAGTACCTTTCCGGCAAAATACTTACCCTCGTTCACAAATAATAAATAGTGAGCTTCTATAGTGCGTGTGCAATTAACTGTTGGTCCATGTTTTCATCATTTTTCAAAAGGAAGAAACATGAACAACATATAAGAGAATGTTGCTGGGCAAGCTTTTGACCTAACAACTTTGTGCAGAACACAAATCCGTAACTTCGTTGCTTATCCCCTACTTCTTTCTAGTCACTTTGACCCCGGTTTCAGAAGAAATGTTCGTGTCAGACCATTTATAATGTACAACAACTGGTTAGCTTATTGTGAGAGAGGACGGTAAGTTGTTACTAAAACCCGAATCGTCGAGGTGGTAACACCTGGCTATAACAATGCGCCCTACATACCGGCCAGGTAATATCTTTAGCTCTGGTTTGCCTTGAAGTCTATACATATCCATTGGTCTTTGATATTGGGGAAAGGAAATTGAGGTACACACACGTTTTAATTATTTTAAGAAATGTGCCAGTTTTTATTGTGCGGGAACAGACAGTAATGTGATCGTAATAATTTTATTATAATTTACACTTGGTTTCCTTAGCCCCCCAGATGGGTACTACAGAATTTGTAATACAGTTGGTTATTTTTGGTCACGTCCATGGTCCTATATCCGACCACACTGAAACGCCCAATTTTAGGTCCGGTAATAAGTGACTCCGACACCCCCGCCTGTGGGACGATTTCCCATGCGGGTAGCAATAGGCGTGAGGGGGGATTAGATGATTTTGTTTTTTTGTTAATTTCCATCCATCGGACATAGTTAATACCGGTGGAAAGCAGATATAGTCAGGCGGGGAGCCCACAGCCGGTTCTCCATAGACTTAACGGATAAAGCGTGAAACTAATGTTGCGTGGTGAGTAACTGAATCGATTGCCCTATATTGTTCACCATTGTTCCCCGGACTATGCGTACTCCTTACAATATTACTTCTAACCGGTAATAACTACCACATGTGGACGCGGATTTTTTTTTTCGAGTGCAATCAGATATACAGTCCCGCGGTATTAAACCCGCATAAATGAGTCCCCAGATGCATGTATTGTGTTCTTCGCATGCTTGGAAGATCTGGAGGGCGAACAAAAGTCCATTCAATATAATTTGCCTTGCATGAAAGGACCCTATCCAATCGAGTGGCTATATATTAGATGGTATACCCAACACAATACATTTCAGATAGTGCTGCAGCACCAACCATTTTAGGAGAGTGCTACCGGGGCCGGAATAATAACATTTGTCATCATACCTAAAATTGACCGTAGGGATGTGGAGTTCATGAAAACAGGTGATGACAAAATTAAAAGTGGTGGCAATTTGCATACGACGCCATTTTCCAAATTGTAAGCCATCTTAAAGCCAAAAACACCTAAGAACACAATTTTGGTGTAAAAAATGTTTTTTTCTGGGTCGAGGAGTTCAATAAAACTATTCCCAAAACTATAAAATGTTGCATGTGCCGATATTTTCCAAGATGGCTGACATTTTATTGGCGCAAACCTTACATTTCTTATTATATAGCCTATGAAGATGATTGTGGTGTCAAATTAAAAATTTTCTGGGTCAAGGAGTTCAATAAAGCTATTTAAAAACTGTCAGGTAAATATAAAAGTAATGAAGTTTTCATACGTCACTATTTTCCCAAAATGGTCAACATAGAAAAAGGCGAAATCCTTTATACCTCATGCTATACAGCACCTAGGATGACGATTTTGGTGACAAAGTGGATGTTTTATAGGTCAAGGGTTTCAACAGCCATATTCTCAAAACTGTCAGATGAGTCGTGAGTCATTTTATTCATGGACTACCAATGTGACACTCAAAATGTGACACCATGACTACTCTATATGTATTCACCCAAAACATGTATATGGAATTGCATGGGACTTTTGATATTTAGGCCTGTATTATTTTAATAGAAACCATTATTTGTTTTTTTCAGATATGTGAAGAGTAAATTTCGAACAATTGAATGGTCATGGTCACGTGCACACCTATTGGTAGTCAATGTTTTGGGTTTTCGTTCATAGGGGGCATAAAGCGCAGTTAGGAAGTTCTAAGGAGGAGTTACCGAGGATTCTGTGTTGGTATTAATTATCAAGCATCTGGGTCAATATATTTTATCACTTTGACCCATTAAGCCTGACATTGCAGTAAGTTAACACTCTTGGGTTTATGCAAATTGCCATCACTTTTATTTTTGTCATCACGTGTTTTCATGAACTACACAACCCAATGATCAATTTTAGCTATGATTGCAAATGTTATTATTCCGGCCCTGGTTGGTAGAAATCTAAGGCCCTTTTTCACCTGATGCTGCAGCACTAAGAGACACCTGTTTAACAGAAGTCTATCTCGGGTGTTTGTTTTAGGGACATGCCATCACATGCGCAACTTTAAACGCATGAGCTCACCTAATACGTGGATCCTGAGTTTCCTACCGGAAATCATTTTTTACCGAAATTCCTATCCCACAATGCACCAACGATGTACGAGTAGATATGCATCACTCCATGCACGCTCACGGTTTAGTGCGTCTCCTTTAAACTACGCGCACATTTTGTGGCGCAAAAATTACAAGGCAATCAAAGAGTACTCGTTACTGGTAAAATGTATGTACAGGAAACGGTTTTTGCACAGTTATGACAGAAAAATGACCGTATGACACAAAACACCAGAGAATGCGCTATTTATTTTCGTTGGTGCATTGTGTGATAGGAATTTCGGTAAAAAATGATTTCCGGTAGGAAACCCAGGATCCACGTAGTGGCTTGATCCTGTACTCTGTTATCTCGTTTATTATAGCCACATTTCAATTTGAGCACATTTTGTGTAAATCACAGGTATGGCAGGAGATAATGTCCTCCGGGCTCACAGTCCGGGAACAATGGTGAACAATAGGGCAATCGATTCAGTTGACTCTTCACGCAACATTAGTTTCACGCTTTATTCCGTTGTCGTCTATGGAGCCCGGACTATGATACCTGCCGGACTATGATTACTTTCACACCGGCGCTTAAGGGGTGGGTCTACGTTTTTTTGCCCAATTTTCGATTGCAATTTTATTGACTTTACCAATATGTTACATATGCATGTTGTATATCATATTGTAGCCCATGTTGAAAAAGTTGAAAAGTTGTAATTATTTTGATCTTGTTGCCATGGTAACTGAACAAGGCCTCTGAATGGCTAAACACTTGAACAAACGTAACTGCTTACCAGTAACTTGCACTTACACCATACTTGGGTAGAAGGTGCATGAGACGCAGAAAACTATGAAGCCGGATTGTTGATATGGTTGCCATGGCAACCAGGAGCTGACCAATTAGGGAACTTTATGCCATAATTCAAAATTGAAGCCCTAATTCAAAAATCCGGCTTCATGGTTTCACAGCGCTTTGAATGCTTAATATCTGTGCCAAACTTCATGTTGATACGACCTTTCGTTTTTGAGTTACGTTCGTTCCCGTTTCATAAAAACCCGATTTTCACCATTTGAGATATTGAGCGAAACGTAATCGAAAATATTAAAAGTTGCAAAAAAATATTAATTTGGCCCACAATTTGGAAATAATTGTTCATTTATTTTAAAATATAAATTATTACATTTTGTGAGTGCATTTTGGTGCAAATTGGGGATGATCTAATGGGTTAAATTAATTTTGAAAAAATAATCGTCTTAAATATCACTGGGTGAGTGATAATAAAGAAATACATAAGAAATGCTGTCGAGCTGAAAATTTCGAGTTGGTTTGATGCATAATGATATTATTTTATGTTTTAATAAATTAATTTTGAAAAAAGCTTGTAATATGTGGTCATAATAATAAAAAATATATTTGCTTAAAATCACAGGGTGAGCACTTTTTACATACAAATGTATACAAAAATGCATCGAACGTGCGAGACTTGCTTACTTAAATCGAGCATAAAATTTGAACGGAATGTCCTATTTTTCTCAAAGAAAAAGCAAATGAAAGCTGAAAGTTTACACTTTCCTATCATGCAATAATCTCAATTGTACGAGTAGACTCATTTTCTTCAATATGAAAACGTAGACCCCCCTCTTAACCTCCTGCTTGGGCACAAGTTGTCGTACCTCTGTTACATCATTGGCGAGTTGTCTGGGTCAATGCTTTTTCAGAAGCATTTTTTGGTCATACCATTGGGTAGCTTTTGTTATGAATTATTAATCACTTAATTCTTTCACTTTGTTGAATGAAACCGGCACCATTGATTTTCTTGATTGTTTTGCTTTACTTTGGTATGCAACACATGCAAACTTGGGATTCCATTGCTAAATCCCTTTAACTAAATACAGCTGCTGATTCTCTTAAAACAGCTAAAATTCAAAATGACTGGCACTTTTAGGTTGATTTTTTGATTTTTTGGCCCATAATAAATACTTTTTCATTTCATAATGAGAGATTAAGTATATTTTACAGAGAATAAACATAATTGTTCTTTCTAATCCCCGATTGTATTCGTTTTGTTTTGATTCGGTTACCAATAACTTCGGTACGGTTGATAATTCTGCGCCATGGAGAGTCGCAAAAAAAGATTAGGACTATATTTGCAATGTGCCATGCAGTAAGAAAACACCAATAGTCGCATAGAACCATAGCCATAATGGCGTATAGTCGCAATGCGTTGCGAGAAGGGCACACAGGGAAAACGCATTATCCTTTAAAACCACCAATGATGTCTCTCTCGCATTTTGCACTCAACCAATTTCTTGCTATGAATTTATTTCTTCTGTCTGCCAATCATAAATGAAGATTTCATCTCTCACCATTCTGAAAAGAAACACCCAAATCGGTGAGTGATAACTCTAGTAATTAGAAGTATTCGGGTTCAGCTTTGTCAACCCTAGAGAATGAGAATGAGGGCATAGAGTAAATTTATTTGTCCGTCATGGTATGCCAAGACAAGCAAATTTTAGGATTTCATCAAAATCGGAACATGCTTAAAGGAAAGCTAAATGAAGAATGGGTAGGTTAATTATTCTCTTTTATCCTTACGTCTAGACGAATACGTTGCTACAGCTTTCAAAACAAATTACCACCCCTTTAAACCCATTTTACCTCTTGTCTGTTCATTACACTTAGAGGTCCGGTTTTATTAATTATTTCGAAAAATATACGGCTTTCGAAAAAAATCACGAAAGAAAAGTTGTTATCATAATTGGAACCCAACCAAGATCATTGGGTTCCACTTGAAAACATATTTCTTCTTGGATTTTATTCAATTTACATGATTTTCATTGACAAACGATAACAAACTGGGTCCCAGGTGAATATTGACTTTGACCTGAAACTTTGATGACAGACACATTCACGAATTAGGGGCGGCTAAAAAGCATTTTCATACGAACGATACTAGTATTGTTCGTGGACCTTACTTTGATTTCAGGAGTTTGAATAAATGCATCGTTGAAATACCGATAATTTTAATAGAGGCCCGTCTGTTTTATTCAATTGGTTTACGGACAAAAGAAGCATACAGCTCTCCTGTAATGTCGTCCATTTCAAGTTAATGCCGTTATATGACACCTTGCATATCATTTCTCGTCTTGGTATTGCAAACAAAGGTTCGAATTTGATCCTGTTGAGCAAAGTGGGTATTATTTATTCAATCCAGGTAGCGGACAATATTGATCGTGACTGCAAATCTCTCCGATGACAACTTCACGACCTACAAAGAGGAGTAAATGGAAACATTCCACAAAACGTAATTACTAATGGAACCCAAAAACCTATATTCGCTCATTTGAAAACGGGGTACAATTACCCAGATTTCAATAGATTGAAGTTTTAATGTTCCATTCCCAGTCATGTACAAAACGTCTTAGGTCCAAAGGTACCCAACAACTTTCTTCGTGATTTATTTCGAACGTGCGTATTTTTTGAAAGAACTTAATAAAAAACAAGACATCTAATAATTGACCAGACAGTAGGCAAACAACCTCTCCTGCAAATATAGCAAGATGGCCCGCAAAAAATGAAATACAAAAAAAGCCCCATACTTTTTTGATAAATATATTAATTGGAGAAACACCATAGTTTGAAAGATTCCAAAACAGATCCTATTCAAATGTACATGTACAAGGGTATGCACTAATTAGTTCGCTACATGTTTATTTCTAATTGACCGAAAAACGCATTGTAAATTATTGTAAATTCGACCGGTGAATTTAACTGCTTATCGATGTATTATTTTTTTTATTAAAGAGCCATTATTTTGCTGTAAGTTTACATCAAATTGATAAAGAAACTCATTTTGAGTTATTTCAGGTGTTTCTATAACATTTCATTTCACATTGTTGTCACGTATTGGTTTTTCTTTAATCACAGCGCCAATATAGGTGATTTTCGTGTCATTCATGTCTCTGTCCTCTAAATTTAAATAAATAAATAAATATGATTGGTGTTGACATTGTTTCTCTTTTTCTCTGTCGATGTCTCGTTCACAGCTCTCTGTCATTGGAAATATATTGACAGCCGATTTCATTATCCAGCCTTACTGAAAGATGTACGAAGGAAAATAACATCACTTAAATAAAGTACAATATACCGTACAATAATAGTTTTCTCAGTAATTCATGACATATCTGTCCTCTTGACCTCTGCCGATTTTCAGTTCCCCATCATACATCATTCCTCTATTACAAAATTGTAAATGCTAAGAGGTGACAAAATGATGAGTAGAAGAAATACGAATGATGTCGCAGTAGGATTTTTGATCGCAAGGGTTTTTGCTCTCTCTTGTTGGAGAATGCGTATGAACAGTGTGAACTTGATTTGTGAACGAACTCTTCATACAACCTTTTTGGGACACCCAGTATTTCTGTGTTCTGGTGATTGCTACTTTTGTGTCCTTGTTTATGTATTAGTCGATTTACAAAATAAATAACAAACAAATTCAAATTCACCTCTGTCGCGGTTACACTATCCCCCCTCAGAATAAAATGTTGGAAAATCTTGCTGTGCTGTATTTTATACTTACTTTAACGACTGGATAAATTAGCCTGGTCTGCTCTCTTTCTCCTCTTTTAAGGTGCTCCGAAATCACTGTCTTTAAAAGATTTAGTTGTCTCTGCGTTAAACAGTGGGAGCATAAGAAGCAATCCTGATGAATAAAAGAAACAACATGATCGAATATACCAGATATATTTGCATATCCATATTTGCGTAAAATAGTTGACTCATTTGCTATCACATGAGCATTAACACATTTTTTAACACCACCCATTGGTATCACTAAATAGTTGTTCAACTATATAATGTGTATATTTATTTCCAATTGGAGCCGACGGCTGTCTTTTTTATGTGTCATTTTAAGATGTGGTTACCTTTCTGCTGCATGAACTACACAATCCTGTATAGCAGACTTCATTTAATATCTGTACATCGCTTTCTCGAATAATGTAAGAGGGGCTAAAATGATGCAAATGAAATATGAGACAGACAGAAAGAGAAAGACAGACAGACAAGCAGGCATTAGTGTGAGTTACAACCAAGTCATATCTACAGTTTCACGAATTTATAAGTATTTTTGTGTTTTACTTAGAATCATTACAATATTTTATTACGCAGTTGTAGACGTGCACAATTAGCAGACAGGCGATTCAGGTGGAATTTATACCATTTATTTTTGGCTACACGGAGTGTGCCAAAAATTGGTAGTAGGGCCATGTGGGCAAGTGGATAGCGCTCGCCCCATAAGCATAAGGTTGTGGGTTCGAAGCCCCGCTTGTCGCCAATGTGTTGGCACTTGGGCAAGGCCACTTTACATAGCTGACTCTCTCACCCAGGAGTATAAATGGGTACCGGCATATGCTGGGAATGCAAAACAGACTCGCTGTGCGGGAGGAGTGGCGAAACCACCACAGAATATTATATGAGGGGTCTGGCCCAAACGCCAATGACAGAGAGATGGGGACTCAGACTGCGGGGCGACCATTTGATTTTTTTTTTGCCAAAAATGTAACATTCAGAAAAAAAAATATTACAAATATTTTCTGGCATTCAGATTGTTTGTTTGTTAAAGGTAAAACGCCTGTGGGAAGCTTGTCTAAACCTATTGGGGTGGTTGGCAAGTAGCTGCAGAAGGCCACCACTTCTGGAGAAGAGTATTGAAAGGAGGAATCCTCGGTTGCCAACCAAATAGTACTTGGGATACGGTTTTTTTAAAAATGCCGGACGCGGAATCAAGTCGTCGCCCACATCACATACGTCTTATCTGAAAATTTTTACTTTTTGAGATATTTGGGATGAAATTATAATGTTAGGTCTATACATGCACAAAGGTACAATCTTGAAAGTGATCCCCTCATAATTAGTTGAGATATTAATTAAGATTGTGATCAATAAGCTCAAAACTGGATATCGCGATTGTCACATGTCGTATGCTTCACTTACACGTAATTTCAATACGTGTATAATTAACGCTATTCGTAAAAACAAAGCTGTTTACACTTTTCACACACATATCTATGAGCGTCGTATCTGCCTCGTGCGTGAAAATGACATGTTTCACATAGATATCTATCTGAACGCATTGCAAAATAACGGTGAAATTAGCGTCGTATGTGAAAATACGACTTTTTTGCGTTTCACATACAGACTTATGACTTTGTAGCTTTATATCAGGAATACGATTGCACTTTCAAAACTCAGCAATAAGTTAAAACTTAAACTTCATAATGCGAAATTAAAAATTAAATTAAATTGTAATGTTTAATTGCATAGTACAAATATGAAATCTCCCGGTAGAATTTCAATGGCGATTTTCTCTAAAACGGCATTTCGTCAGGTGGGCGACGAAGTGTAGTGAGCTTGACAATGGTTTAAAATTAATAATCTGATGCCTTTAATTGTTTCATGCACTGATTCTCAGTGAATTTGCTGAACCTGTTTATCTACAATTCACTCTTGTGAAACATTAGTCAGAAAGATTTGTCACTGAAATCACAGGTTAAAGACACTATCAGTGATTTGAAAAATATTTGAAATTTGCAGGAATAGCTTCAAATTGAAGGATAAGTCTGTAGAATTCTCGTAAGTTACCTTTTCCAGCTGTAGAATTGACAGAAAAGGAAGAAAACGGCAGTGTTCCAAGATACGATTCTCCATTCAATTACGTGTTGTAGTAAGTGTCCGTTCGGACAATAATGACTAAAATCTCCGATCGTGTCCTTACTAGGTTGCTTCTGGTATTATCATTTGCAGGGTATGTTAGGATACCTGTACTTGTTACATACATGCAAAAATCTGATTTTTGATGATTTTTTCGGTTTGCTGATTTAGCAAATCACTGATAGTGTCTTTAACTGTGTAAATCCATTAGCATATCTGCCTCATTTATTTACTAAATTATTTAATTTCTTTTTAGCTTAAAAAAGTAGAAAATATGTAGATTATGAAAACATCAACTGCGTCACAGCTGAGTACATATGCCAGGGTCATCACAGTTTGTGTTTCTGCATGCACTTTTTTGTTACACTCCATATTCTTTTGTGCTTGGATTTCTTTGGAATGCCGTTCTTATGTTGAGTAAAATGTACACCCTTTCACTTAAATGATTGAAGATCTGTTCTTAAAATACAAAAATATTATAAATTATTGTGTTAAACTGCATTTTAAAACAATAGAAAGGATTAAATATACTAGGGTATCCCTTTCCTATGTTAGAAAAGTTAAATACTCTCCATATCATGATCCTTATTTTCCCCTTTAATTTGAATTTAGAAGTGGTACCAAAAGGAATTTATCAGGCGGTAGCGGTCAAAAAATCCCAAATGGACGGTGACATTGGTCTAACACGTAAACTCGAACACATGACAAAAAATCATGTATTTAAGTTTTGTAACGTAACGTCTACCTGATGAAAAATATCGTCATCTTGAATTTGAGACGCACTATTGGGTGTGATATAATCAAAGCCTATTTACAATGCAATCTTGGGAACCAGTATGTCGTCTACTGGTACTGATTTAGAGACATGTTTCGTTCTGCATTTCTCGTTTTAGTAACACCCATCAGTGGATTATTATAATAACATTCAGTCATTTGCATTTCTGTTTCACATATTTAAGATTCACATCCAATTTTATCACATACAAGTCACAATCATGCACTTACCGAGTATTCTGAAATTCGTGTAAATCTTCCAGTCCCATGACACGTATCATCTTGTAAAATTACATTTCAAAATGGTCGGCCTTAAGACGCTTTTGGATCCGGAGCGACCTACCCGGGCTAGTGATTTTGCCTAAAGTATTGAATAGAAAATTCAAAACATGCTCACACACTGCAAAAACTGGAAGTGTTAACTTTAACACCAGGGCGTTAATTTATAACCTCCGGAATCATAGGGGCCAAATCCACGGTTTAGATTTACATCATTTCGTGTTCAATACACTAAGTTAGTGTTATATTAACACCAATTTTGGTGTCACACACTACTTGGTGTTAATTTAACACCACATGGTGTTAATTATTTTTTAACACTGCCGGTGCCACATTTAGCTCCTTGTGTTAATTTAACACTCACCTGGAATCAAATAGAAAATTTTTTAATTTACTTAGGTTTTGCTTCTATTAACTCTAATATTTCACAAGCAATCGCACAGTGCATATCATTAAAATTGTGCAGCAACACCGACGTGTTAAATCCTATATTTCAATAACCAGAAACTACACGACCAGCTTGACAATGACTTGGTGTTAAAATGTTAACGCCCAGTTCTGCATGATTTTCTTTCAAGACTGTTTTAGTAAAATGTCATCTCGTCATGTGGTGCAACAAAGTCGTATCTGCATTCTTCATGATTTCAGGAGAAGCATTTTTGTGTTTCATTCTTTGTGACTTTTCGAATTAAAATAATTCTTACACACATGAAAATTATTGTTTTTAAATATCTTATAAATATTTTATTTCCCACTTAGGTCGACTAATTAAGAAGTAATTGCCTAATTAAAATGGCGTAACTACACACATGATCTCCTGTGTCATGCAACAAAGTCGTATCTTCCAGTTACGACTTTGTTGCATTTAACAGAAATTCAATGTTGGGTGCAACAAAGTCGTATCTACACCTAATTAGGCCTAATTAGCCTAATAACTCTGCAATAAATTAAGCCTTATACTTGAATTACGCGTTAAATTATGCGTATTCATTACTTTTGTAAATTAATTAAATACTGAGCGTAATATTGAGTTGAAAAAGGTCGTAATTACATTTTTGATATGTTTTTTTAAGTTTTTTTGTGCCAAAACTAGCATAAATTGGATAAAAAATGAAAATGCACTTTTGACAAAAAATGTTGGGAGATTTTTTACTTATACACCTTCTTAAAAACCATCGCTTTACATAAAATAACGTATCTACAAACTAGTTTTCCCGTGTCGTGCAACAAAGTCGTATTTACCAGTTACGACTTTGTTGCACTCAGCAGAAATTAAAAAAAAAGTCGTATCTACACCTAAATAGGCCTAGTTAGCTTAATAACTCTGCAATAAATTGAGACTGTCACTTGAAATGTATATCAAATTATGCGTAATGACCTACTTTTTCATAATATATAAATGACTCAATTTTGCCACAAATGTCACGACTTTGTTGCATCACATTACGATCTGTTTTGGACACGAAAATTAACTATGCGAATGAAAAGAATAAGAACGTTTGGATACTTGTTCTGCAATAAAGAAGAAGAAGAAGAGTAAAGCACTCGAACTTATACTACGTATAGATGATGTGATTGTGACATTGTTTATCCCTCTGCCGGAAAACCTCTATGTGTTTCTGGCCCTTGAACAGGCAAAAGCCCATATACTTTGCTGGTGGAAATTTGTTTTTATTTGCTTTTGTAACATTTGTTTCACATTAAATAATAGCAAAACATTCTTATTAAGGGCTGACTCAGAGATTCCCGACGAGGGACGCACTCATTTTCAAAACAAAATCGTGTTTCTTTTTGCATAACATAATGCTTGCCCATATACTTATCACTGTGTTATAATATAGGCAAGCGGGACGAGAGGTTTGATTCAAAAACGCCGGCAATGGTCCCACAACATCAAATTTTGTGAGAAATTATAAAAACATCCCTAGCGCATACAACCTGAATAATCTGCATAAGTTGCATATGTAGAAATTATGATGTTTTTACCTATTGCATGGCAATTTGCTTAAAAGGGTGTTCCAGAGGTTAGTTGGGCATTTTCTTATGTTTTACAGTGAAATCGGAAAGCTACGGAAATTGCGGTTTTTTGCATACGGTTAGGAATTGTGCTATTCTCAACATAAAAGTAGAAAGTTTTCCAAAGTTTAGTTACTTAAGGTTGTTAAATTTGTATTTTTCATGCAAAAAATACGTGTTTAAGTAGTTTCGTCGAGTTGATTAATTTTGCCTTACCAAAAAACACCTTTGCATGTTCTTTTTAGTTAAACAAAAACCACGTTTAAGAAAAGTATACCAATGCAAATTTGAGCACAAGAAACACACGGTTTGCATGTAATTCACCAATTCTATGTGCCCTTGTTTCTCTCATTTTGTGTTGTAGTAAAATACCAGCCATGGCTGCTGCCTGTTCTAACTATAGTTACACCCCCCGCCGTATAATGTGTCACGCTCTGTTACATAAAACAGGACAATTCACGTCATTATCAGAATACCCATGCACAAATGGTCTTCATTGTCGCGAGCATGTTTCTATGATAAAAGAACTTGTAAGTCCTATTATTGTCTATTATGTCTTTCCAAATTTTCATCATCGTCAATATGAATTAGTAAATAGTGATTGATTGCCGAAACGTATTCAATATTTTAAAAGTAGCAGTTAATCACGCAATCTTGAATTAAAACATAAATAAACAAAGAAAATTATAATAAAATAGAAATAACTTTAGTGATAGACAAATTACATGACATAGTATGCATCTAGATTTACAAGTCATTAAAATTATGAAAAACCTAAAAACAATATTTTTAAATAATTTAACATTAAAAAAAAACAGGCCTATCTCTAAATTCTTAAATTATCATTTATTCTAATTGGACTCTATCAGTTTAGATTAAACATTGAAATCAAACCCGCATTGGAATATAAATGTAATTAGATTAAAAATTTTAATCAAATTCAGTTTGTTTTTTCCTCATTTTAGTATTAAGAAATTTAAGAAATAAAGGGTGGTATCGCGAATTTTGATACCCTCTTTTGTTTTGAATTATGTAGATATAGCAAGACCGTGTTAGAAAATCTCTGAGTTTTCATGATGCTTTCGACCAGTAAGTTGTTAAACCAATCTAGATTGCTATATTTTTGAACCGGATCCAGAAAGACAAAGGCACGGCTCGGCCTTTTCCACCCAAAGTCAATTAAAACAAGAAGAAGAAGAAAGGAAGAAAATGAACGAAAAAGAATCAATAGCGAGGTGGCACAATATAAGACCAAAACAAACGGGTAGAAGCTAGATTGGTGGTTGAACCGGGGGATAATGATGTTAAACTTTTCTTTCTCCAGGAAGATTTACTTTAAAGGTCTTTCATTTTAAAAAGACAGCTGCAGAAAAAAATATTATATATCGGCCTTCAATTTTGGCGAGCGAATAGGAGTCGCCAGATTTTGAAAATTTGTTCCAAATTATATCTTCTATATATAGCGCTTTGCCGACATCGAAAGGCGCTCAATATAAATTCATCACCTGATTATATCATTATTTGATTATTGCACGACCGACTTTTGAATCCCATACATAATTTAACACCAGAATGGAACCATCATACGCGAGTTCTTTGGTGTTTCAATTATATATTTGAGGATGTGTTTATGGCAGCTATTTTGCAGAGTAAAAGGGAAAACTTTTTTTTTTTCTCTTCGGTGAAAAAAGCGGAAACCATGATTGAATGGACAATGATAAACCAAGTTTCTCAACTTGAGATTTTGTTTCAAAAACTTGTTTCTCAACCGAGAATACCGCTTTAAGATTGAAAAAAAATCAAAAAGCCGCGTGCTATCGAATTTGAAAAAAAAAAACTGGTTTTTAGTATGGAAAAAAAAACAGGTTTAGCGATTCGAAAGCTGTGAGAAATCTCGTTTTTCAGTCGACAAAAGTTTTTAAATCCTAAAAAATAGTGAATATCACAATTTGGTAAAAGTAAGTTTAAAAGTAGCTTTTCGCGGTTTATCGATTTGAAAATGTAAAACTTCTTATCTAAAGGAAAAACTGATTTTATTTTGTAGAGGTTGTCTATGACCTCTATAGCAAAGTATATATACAATAGAATGAGAACATTTTTTTACCGAAAGAAGGTTTATCGGTAAAATGATTTTGTTAATGAAAAGTTTTTCTATAGTGTGCCATACGTATACATGGACACACAAACAAGCTCACATAAATAACAATTTTGGATCGTTTTGATACATCTCTATAGGCAAAAAAAGAATTGAGTTCGTTCTCAACCTCTGTGGAGCAGCTTCCCGGTGACAGGTGTACAAAATCACATTTTATCGCGTTTTCTTTCCTTTTCTAGGACTAACTTTGTTTGGGGGGGAGGATGGATAGGATGTCAGAAAAAAAATTGCCGCAAAATAAAAAGGGTCTAACAAATGCAATATAAAAATTTCGACGTGGCGGGTATTTTTTCTGACTAAAAAAAACGCATAGCGCTTAGGGTTTTTGGCCTGTAAGAAGCCGAGATATGCTTCTTTTTCTGGTCTAGATGCGCTATGCGTTGCTTTTTGTCAAAAAGCTATGGCTACGTGGAGGAAATTTTTTATTGCATTTTTAGCCGATTTTTATTTTTAGTCTATTCGTGGCCCATTTTTTCTTATCTGAATAAATTTTTTTAAAAAAAAATATCTTTGAAAATCTTAAAAAAAGAATGCACTAAAAATGTAATTTTTACGACTATGCGAGCGGGAAACTGAGACGAACCTTTCTTCTCGCCCTAAGCTCATATTGGTTTTGAGGTAGTATAATTCAGGATGTATCGAGGGATCTTTTTTTGGGGGGGGAGGCGGATTTTGTCGAAGTGATTAATTGTTTTAAGGGGTAGACCTTTAGACCACGGGTGCTTGCCGCGGAAAGTGGAGCCCGATTAACAAATTGTTCGACTTTTAAAACAAAAATTTGATCGCTTTTTGAATTTCCACAATCTTCAAGAACATTTTGGATATGAATTTCTCTTGATAATTTACAAAATGATTAATTTTATTATTTTTTTTAAATACCAAGAGTTAAATTTAACCCAAAAATCTCAAAGTGGTTTGCAAATTTCACTCTTTTTGGATTGTGAGCCCTGTTAAAAGTGAAATTCACGTCTTGGTGATTTTTAAGAGAGTAGGATTGATTCACCGTCGGATTTCAAAGTCCACTCTGCCTGACAAGATGGGGACCCTTAGTTATAAGTGTTTATTTTGATTGAAAATGGACATTGACCCCCAATGCCCACCATCTGAAAAAAAAATCTCGGCAATATTATAATTCCGTTGTGATATGAGAGCTAGAAACGTGATATGTAAATCATAGATCTTTGTGTAAAAGGAAATTGGGATGTTTTTCGCTTGAAACCAAATACCTTGTAGTAAATGAGAAAAATGGTAGCTTTCTTCAGACAATTTTGACAACTTCCGGTATAATCTGAGGTTGGGGCGTGGCTATAGAGATCCTGTCAGGACTTTTAAAAAAATTAACGCGCTTATCGGAGAGGGTAATCAATGGCGTATTGGCCTACTGTTCCAGGGAGTGACATTGACACAATCCCATTTTTACAAAAAAAATCTTGGTGAAGTGGGAATGGATCGAGGGCACCTAAACATGTACAACCAATAAGGTCATATATAGCCACCAGGAATAAGGGGTCGGAATTTGTTGCATTGGTCGTTTTCCGACTTTATTGGGTAAATCCGCACGAATAATGGACAATATAAAGGGGACAATTGGTTGCATTTTGCATATGGACGCTTAAAAATTTTTTTGTCAAAACTTAATTTTGAAGATTTGCTTTTAGACGTTTGTTTTGTTGTTTATTTCTTCTTTAATTACTGGGTCCATATTCAATGGAAATTACGTATCCCTTCTGTTCAACGTCTTAAATGAATTAGACTAAAACAGTTTGTTTTTGTGTAAATCAAGTAATTTTGAATAAAATGACTCCGGAAGTGTAGTGTGCACGGGCTTAGTGCACAATGAAACCAAAAGAAAAGAAATCACAGAGTTGTGTATAAATTTCTCGTAAACCATTAAACGGGGTCCACGACCACCTATTATGCATTAATTTATAAACAATTAACATTATTTATGTTAGGGTGCAAATGTTCTCGATTTATAGCAGTATATAAATTTACTTTAAAACAAATATCTTTTGACTGAAAATGATGGTAGAGTAAAGTGGGGTAATATGGAATTTTATTTTAAAAAAAGTAAAATTTCAAAATTTATGTACTCTTTAAGAAACTTTCATTATCAATTGGATAGCTGGTTCATGGGTATGTACGACCAAAACATATTCAATTCATCTCTAACCAAGTAAAGATTATAGGCTTTCAATTTTTTTTGGTAAAGGGTCCATATTGCCCCATGCGTCGGCAATATGAACCACCTTGTTATTGGCAATAGAGGCGGGACAATATGGAACCCATATGGTCCATATTGCCCCGTCCCATAAAGTTCCTACATCATGATCATGGGGATATAGTCCATATTACCCCCAGATAAAAAACATACACAATTGTTTAAATTAGATTTGAGATAGGAATTTGATACATGTATTGATACATGGGTACAGTCAGTACTACATGTTGCCATGGTAACAACCCTTCCAGATCGCGGTCAAGAGAAATAGCGATATTTTAAAATGTCAATGACATAAATAGAAAAACTGTTAAAATTTGAAATTTAAATATTTCTTTCAGGAACTGCCTCCGTTAATAACCAAATTACCGTTGTTTTGAAAAGATGTTCTTTCAAGTACCATTAGCAGGGTCACTTCTTCCATCCCTAGTTCAAAGTTAAAAAGGGGGGGTCCATATGCCCGGGGTCCATATACCCCACTTACCCTATTCTAGTTGCATCTGCGGGCGTGGTGCATGGGTCGTGGAGGTCTCTTAAAGCTTCAACGACACCTCTGTTCCCTAAAATTTGTGAGGAGTCACATGTGACGCCGTGTGTTAAATGCACTTTTCCCCCAGCCATTGCTACAATATCTTCAGTAATAAAAGGTTTTTTTCAGATTGGAGGCATTATGCCTTTTATGCAATTAAAAATTATGCAAAATAGGTAATTGTGCATATTTACCAATTCTACACACTTCACCTACGTAGCACTGCAATAAAATTATTCTATAATTATGTATTAGCATAATTTACCCAGATCTACACACTTCGGCCCTAAGTATTTACATTGAAAAAAACAGTTTATTAAGTAAATTCCTAGGCCTATAGCTACCATTTTAAATAAATTCCACTGTAAACCGTAAGTGTTTAGATTTTGTTACAGTTTTTAAAGCGCCTTAGACGTGTTCAACAAAAAGCAAATAAAATACTTTTTGTGTCAAAAGGTGGGTATTACTTAGCCCACTGCTCCATAATAGTCGTTTTCTCCATTTCTAATAAGGGCAATGAGAATGTAAGTTGAACCACCATTCTTAACGTGTTTTAAACCACTGTTATTAAATGTTGCACAAAGGGCATTTAGACGCTAACACTATGTAGTAGTGAACATGTGAAAGCATGCGATGGCGATTCCCGTCTTTAGAATCTAACAAATAAACGTCATGTTAAGAAATGTGTTTAGAATATAAACATCTGAACACCTAAATGTCAGGACTTAAATGTCGGACAGTCTCAAATGAGGACAAAATATGTTTAGATACGTGTTCAGACCAGAACACATGGATTTAGTGCTGTAAACAACATTGAATAAAAATTAATATTAGACGGAACAAGTTTCCATATTTTATAGTACGTGCATCGTTTACTGATCATCCTGATACATAATATAGACCTATAACAACCTTACGCAAATCATTGATAATGTTGATATTGTATAGGCGATATATTTCAGTTAATAGATCGCACATAATCGCTGGCACTTCTATATATGATAGCGCTATTTCCAAATATACGTATTAGATTTTGAGTATTACGTTAATATGGCCCCAAAACACACAGCAATATTTTTTCAAATTCACTCCAAATTAGGCTAGTGTTAGGAAATTGGTTGTTCTTGTTGCCGGAACGTTGTTTGCTAAGATAAATTTGACATGTTTAAGTTGCCCCACCCGATTACAAAATACATTTTCTGTGTTTGTTTCATAACGGAAAGCCATCACCCAACATATCTTGATTCCCAAATTTAATTGAATCCGCCACACACCATTTTCCAACGCGAGCCATATCATTGTGAATATACAGATTAATGAATATATACAATATTTTCGTGAACAAGCCATAGTGTTGCTTGTAGCATTATAATGGGATAGAGTTCAACCAAAATTTAGTTTTGCCAGGGGAAATGAGAAAATACAAGGTTTTATTAAAAGCAAACTCATTGGAGTTGATGGGGGTAAGTGGTGGGGTCGAGCTGCGGATAGGGTGCGTTACCCCTTAAGAGCTCTATTCTCCTGTTGTCAGCAAGTCTTATTGATCCCGCGCCCGGGCCAAACGTCCGTTCTGAAGAGAAATACCGCGGACCATGTTCTTCATCTTTTTTTCGGCAGATTCCCCCATTCTTTTTCAAGATTTTACTCCCTTTACACCTCTTACTCTACAAGAAAAAAGTGCTAAAGAGTTCTAATTTGTCCTCTTGTGGCCGGTTCTCCAATTTTTAAGAACCGTTTTTTAAGGGTTCCATGATTCTTGCGCCGTCCATATAAGACAAAAAAGGTTCTAAGGCGCAATTTTGTTTAGTGTGTACGAGTACTTTAACAATTGGTTTGCTGGTCTGATTGTTTGTTTGCCTTGGATATATTATTCCATTCATTCTTCTGATGCAATATATATTTTGGGGACAAATGGTTGATTTCATTTCAACAGGCACCATTGAAGCCTTAAAACTATAATTTCATTGGTCAGATTCAACGAATTGAATATTCTATAAAACGTCATCTAATATAGGGCCTACTGTGATATATTGAGCTAGTGGTTTTTTTTTTGATAAAGTGATGGTTTTGAAGAAATACCTTGTTTATAACACATACTGGAAACATTTAGGTCGGTAGCCAGGATTTTTTTGTGGTGATGGGGATAGCAAAGTGTTTGTTTTTTTCAAAATGTGAATCTTTTTGTGGTGGTGGGGTGGGACGGTGGGCCAAAGGGGACTTTGCCAATAAAAGCAACGGCCCCCTTTCCTTATTTTTACCACAATCTCAATTGAAATCCGTATTTACTGCTCAATACGTTGGCAAACAGATCCATGTTATGACTCCTTTTATAAACTTTGGGATAGGTGGGAGGTTCGGACCATCTACTTCTATCACGCCGCTCCTCAAAGTCCCGCTTTGCATTTATTCATTCTCCGCTTGCAATGTTAATTTTATACGAAAGCTAGCGAACAAAACAGTGGTTGACGAATTCATTTTAAACGAACTTCTTTTCGTTCGCCCGGTTCCCCCTCCCCCTACCAGAAACATAAACCTGAAAGACACAAATTTTTGGTGTAGTGGGATTTTGCTTCACAGCCGAAACCCCTCAATTGTTCAGGGTCAAACACTGCGGAACGATCCATAAGGGTAACCCATGCGTGGAGGTTATGCCTCGCAGATCGGTAAAAATGAGATTGGGGGTTTTCACGCACTCTGAGAAACGAAGCATTTTCTCGGCCGAAATTCAACCACAAACACTTCAAAATACTCACTGTTCTTGAAAAAATGTTATTAGAATACACTCATCAAGGAAGAATAGAAGCTACAATATACTAATGTATGTATAAAACGTTATAAGTAAAAATAGCATCTAAAATCACAAAAATATGTAAAAATCTGAAACTATGACCTGTTACATACTATATAAAGAGGATTATTGTCAGTTTCTACTATTAAGTTTTGTAGATTTATTGGCTAAATTATTAAAAGAACGAAATCGATAGCTCTTTAATGATAAAGTTATAGCTATTTTTCTGCAAATACGTGCAGACCCTAATTTCGCTATGCAGAGTGTATGCAAATTAGCCTATATCTAGTGTTCTATCATGAGCAAATTATTGCAGATCTCACTTCCAATAACTTCAAACACTATATTTTACAAATAACACAAAAATTGATGTTGTGGGAATATTGCAGCTTTTTTGTAAATAAGCCTTCTTTTGGGTAGGCCCGCTTACTACCTAAGTTCACTCGAAGTCCTTCATATAAAAAATTACAACTTTGTTGTTTTAAATTCCGGATCCGGATTTTTGTTTTTGTTATACACGGTATCCTATGGCATGTTATACTGTGCATAAATGTTTACTGCATGAAACCGAAAAATCCGATTCATCTCTACCTTGGGGGGCATTAAGGATTTTAGGTGACTATCTTTAGTTCTAGAAGCTTTCTTATTTTAACTACCATAACACACAAAAAAATTCTACTTGGTTTATTAAATCTCTGACTCAGCCTTTAAGCATGCTTGGCTAATGATTCATCTGCAATTATTGGGACGTTGTTTAGATCAATGCACCAGAAGGTTCTGCAAGCAAATTATGACACAGATAATTATCCAGCTCCCACCATATTTTGCCTGCCAGGGGAAAACAACAGAGGAGAGAATTCCTGAATGGCAATGTGACATCATAGGTCACCATGGTCACATATCTATCATTAATTGGGGGTACGTTACTTTTATAGCGTGAAAAAGGAGCTAGTAAGAGCTCGTGTTGTAAACTGGCGTAGACAAAATAACCACAATCAAAAAAATCGGAAAATGAAGCGAAAAATCTAACCTCAATGAGGTAAACATTACGGTCGTTGTCCACGTTAAAGTCCCATCTTGTAATCTCGTAGTATTTTGCTCTAAAAACAAAGAAATTTAAACAAATATAGGAACCCACGTTAAGCACATTTGATTAGCTGAGGTTCGAACCCCGCACGTAGTCAATCACAATTATTTGCAGTGAACACTCTGCATGGTTGTTCAAACATATTGTGACCAAAACATTTTCAGTATGAATCACACAAGAAAGTAAATGTACATCGAATCCCATCACGATATGCTCTATGGTGGGTAGGCTGAGTGGTGAACCAATCGACGTGAACTTGATAAGCGCGAGTAAATGCCTCAAAGTTGCTGTCAAAACGCTAGTTTACCTCGTCTACCTGAGCCCTTTTTTTGTAACAAAATTGCCGAGGGGGGGGGGGGGGTGGTCCCCCGTGATTTTCGTTACTGAGCAACACCGATTCTGTAAATTTGGTACCGCACAGTATAGCTTAGAGTTTCTTTCTTTCCATGGGTACTAACATCCCCATTATGAAACTTCCACAGACTTCATGTTGAAGGAAAAGTACAAAATACTGAATATAGGGTGGAAAATTGTATTGCGCAATTTTTACGACTCAAACAAACCTTATTATAGCTCTAGAATATTTTGTCAGTATATAAACTAGTCATTTCCCATCAGTAGAGTCAAAAACCTGCTGAAAATCTGATTTTCCTAACCTTTTTGGCGAAAAATTGATTTTTTTTACTGTGTGTGTCTATGAATGGCAGTTTTGCTGACTGCGAACTTTATGACGTCATTGTGACGTAATGCTAAGGCATGTTTGGTACTCATTTTGGTATCAATGGAAAGAAGGAGAACCAAAGCTATCTATTGGTACAAAAAGCAAGTGTCTGTGATGTTCCCCTTGTTGTGTTAGAGCATGTTTGTATCTTCCTCTTCCGGAGGGTGGGTGGGTTACCACCCCCCCCCCCCCCGCTATCGATCAATTTGGGATCACCCCGTATCTTACATATACCCCGGTGGATTGTTGTTTTTGGATTAAAGGAGCGGAACATGTCAATGGACATTACATTAATGAATAATTTGCCACCAAAAAAGGGGGTTTTAGCAGCCGGGGAAAAAACCTGAAGGGGGGTGGTAAACACCACCCCCCTTCGGTTAGACGAGGGTTAATTTGAGAAAACATACCATGAATTACACCACCTTTTTAATATAACAAATTGCATTTTTAAAGCAGTTCCCATTTGCCATGCGAAAAAGGAGTAAACATAAGATTTTTTACCTTACGTCAGCCTAGTCAGTGGTCAATACCCATTGTATTCGATTCCCCCACAAAACAAGATCCTTGACCTGAATGGCGATCAAAGATCGGCCATTCAATGCAATCAAGGTTTTAATTTGGCGGGCTATTTTAAGATAATCAATGCCGTTCCTTAAATAACAATTGGAGGAGCCGGTGAAATTGGGTGAACTTTGCTCGAACTATAATATGGCATGCAATATATTTCATAGTAAATATTTTTGGCTACAACATACGAACATTCGAAATAACGAATCTTTTTTTTTTACAATTCTAATTAACCATGTACAAAAAATCACTATTTTGTCCTTCTCAGTCCCGTCTATTGTAGCATCGTGTTACGAGCGTTAAAGCAAACAGCAAATTGGTTTTGCATTGATTGTTTGCCATTACCACCGGCTGCGGGTACTTTTTATAAAGGAAACGAATCAGCCCTCCGTGCCCATTGGATACACGCTATATTCCGTCATAGTAGAAAATGTATCACAGAAATAAAGCGTGTAATCCAATGTGTGTACTGAGGCCCTGTTCGGTTTCGTTTCGTTCGTCGTTCGCACATAGAGTAAGTCCTTATAACCGCTGTCAGAGAGTTTGTATCCTCCGTCGAGCAATTACTGCTTACCCCCCCCCCCCCCCCCCAGTGAACTTCGCCCCTGTGTGCTAAAATGCCAAAACCAATTCGTAAAAAGCTTCTAGTAATCGTTTTTTTCATCCTTTCTGGTCATTTAGCGAAAAAGTGGTGAAGGTAAGCACCTTCACCGGGGTTAGGGTATGCCGTCCAAATCGAGGGTGGGGGTGGGGGGGGTGGTTGCCACCCAAGGATATTTATGGTGCTTTTGAGAAAAAAATATGATGTACAGTATGGCTCTTAACTCTATGTTTATGTAAAACTGCTAATTGCCATCATTTAGAGCTGAAAACCGCATTAAATCCAACATTCCTACGTTTTTAGCGCAAAATTGGATTTTCGTGTATTTTCTGTGGGAAAATGCCATTTTTTCCGAACGCTCGACTTGATACGTCATTGTTACGCCATAACTAGGTATGTTGTACTTATTTTGGTATCCATGAAAGAGGGGGGACATAGCTATCCACTGGTACAAAAATCATAATTCATCGGGTGCTTTAAACGATTCCCTCGAGGGGGGTGTGTAATCCCCCCCCCGGTTAAACCGTGTTACGAAAAAGGCTGGTAATACAGGGTTAAGCTAACTGCTTATGGTTGCATTGATTAGTGGGCCAATAAGAGGCAAATATATGGGTGTGTTTCCGTCCCCAAAACTTAGTAATTTCGCAATAATGAATAAACTCTAGTCATCCTTGTCGGTAAAGTGAAACCCCTTGGAACACATGAGTGTTCAAACTAGGCTTACTTATTTGCGAAACGAACGACTATTGGTTTAACCGTTAAAATTCTGTTATGCATGCAGAACGTGCACAACTGAATTAAGCGGGTAATGCAATGGGCGTTTCGTTTTCCTTAATGTCTACTCGTTTAAAAGAAAGTAAATTTATGATAGGAATGCGAACTCACTGTGCAACCATTTCTTTCTCCTACTAGCCCCACCGTTTCATTTAAGACATCTCTTACGGCATCATAAATTTGTGAAAATAATATATTGATCAGTTCCTGTTAAGTATTGAAAAGACATTATATAAAATATTTATTTGCGAAACGCGCAATTCGAAAACATAACGTAAGCTCCAATTTCACTTTTTCTTAAAAAACGCATACACTTCCACAATGGAGTTATAACATAATGATGTCCAGTGGATTTACATATTTTTTGTCCTACGGTTCACTTACAAAACCGCAATCTGACATAAAAAACTAATCCGTCCTAGTGTAAGGTTATGTTGATGATATTTTTCGAATTCACTTTTACTTCTTATAGGTTTTGTTACTCACCTAGTTCTTTTATATGCTCATCAAGCGCCTTTCTATTAGTATTCGTTCTTATAACCAAGCTTTCAAGATTCCACAAGAATGTAGAAACTGGAGTTATGAATAATTGCGCTACATATATAACATTCTACATTTAACTGTATCAGCTGTAACCGGTTACTACTATGTGTATTTGATTTGGATGAACATATCCTTTCATTTAAGCGGCACTGGCACATTTTCAGAAATATCAAATTTATTCAATTTGCCCACAAATGATAGTCCAGACCATTGGAAGAATATATACATATACAAATAGAAATAGGACATAGTATAAGAGGCTAAAAGACACCCAGGTATTGTAGGTAACTTTGAAGTTGAAGTAACTTAATCAACAAAATGTGTCTAGTACATGAGTATCCGATCTTACTCATTGATATTAAAACTACCAAAGTGCCAGACCGTCAAACAAAGAGCATGCCGTGGGAATTCAACTCCAGGCGGTGTTACTTGTGGTTAAATGCCGTTCCGCAGCGTCGTCTACTGAGGACGGCTACATTAATTATAAAATTGTTCGGTTGACCGTAAGCGACTGTTTGGGCTTTAATAATTCAGGGACGGCTCTAAAGTATATAAACAAACTTACAACGGTCACAGTGCCAAACATATCATGTTAAAAAATAGAGGGCGCACTAGTTTCAAATGTGCCCTAAATGTGCCAGTGTCTCAAAAAATCTAAAATTAAAAAAACCCCAAATTAAAAATTTTTTAAATTGTTAAAATAATAATGAGAATAACACCTAATTAACATCTCTGTTGTTTAACGGTAATAAAGTTTGGAAGCCGCGAATGCGGTTGTTTAACAGATTTACCCCATGCAAAAATATGGTTTAGGCCATTGTTTAGTCCACTCCCACCCTCCAATCCCAATTCTTGGTATCCACTGGGTCCCCAAGTTTGCTTAATCATTTACTCCTTCTTTAGTTTTCCACTAAGAAAGTTTGGCTTTAGGGATAATTAATCTAAGTTAGAGTACTATACCAATGCTAATATGGTGATTCCTTATGCATGCTGATTGATGATCGGAAAATGTTATTAGTAAATGAATGAATATTTTGTGTCCACACTGAATACCGACACATAAGCCCCCCCCCCCCCCCCAAAGGTTGTGCAGTCTGGTGGTCTTGTCTTGGGGTAAAATATCGAATTCTGCGAAGTATTCTGCCGTTAATAGCAACCACCCTAAAAAGGAATTTGCCGTATGATTGAGAGATGTTTTGATGTTGTTATCTTTTTTGTAGTGTGTTAAAAGTTCATTAAAATGGATCAAGAAATCTCTCGAATACAGTGAATGTACTTTCTACGATTGCACCATATTTTAACGGGCATTAAACCAAGTAAAACACGCCGGAGGTTGATTCCCACGCATGCTCTTTGTTGACCGGTCTCGTGACCTTTGTGGGTCTAAGTCATGGTACGAGTCTGTGATTAAAACGTTATTTTTTCTTCAGTGTACCTAAAGAGGTTTTATTCTTCCCGATCAGTTGTTTGTTTCCTTGTTACATTTTGTTATTTAATCTTTCCTCAAGGGGGGCTGGTTGTAGTTTCCAGACCCAGTTTTGTTTGTTAGTTGTTTGTTTTTTATTTGTTTGTTTTTCTTAAACTGAAGTAATTTGCCAAAAATGCTCACTATCGGTACCATCTTGGCCATAATTAATAGAAATTGGATGGTGGTGTTTGGAAAGGAAAGTCTTTACACTGACGTTGTGTCGAAACACCCTGCTAAAAGGGAAAGTTGTTTTATATATAACAACAGGAAAAGGTCCCACACCAAAATTTAAAACATTCAAGTCTGCGGCAATATGCATTGTCATTTTTTGACATTGCTCAATTAATGTCAATATGTCCTCAGAGTATATCATTTCAGCCAAATCCTGTATGTCTAGGACCTGTATTTTCGAAAGAAGTGGATGTACGAAAGTGTCTATCCTTTATAATACGAGCCTTGTTCAGGGCGCTCTACCAACTTCATTTCTTTGCTTCAAACATCTGATGCAAAATGTCCCCATCACGGATATTAGGCAGAACGAAAAGAAACCATGCGAGGTGTTGGAACATAAATTCCTCTCCCTAAGACTAAAGACAAGCAGGCAATTAAATTATCATTCGGGTAAGTAACCTAATTAAGTTTTTCAATTTCATATGGCCTATGTTCCAAGCTTCCACAAGCAAGTTCAATAAATTCAACTCTGGCAGAGCGCCTTGTTTTATCTGTCAGGCTTTTCTCGCATTTGCAAGAAATTAATTGGCGTTTTATATCGAAAAGATATTAAAACCATGAAGCAATTAATCTAGCTGTCGGTTGGTATATAGCCACAAGAACTGCCCCTGAACAAAAGTATTGTGGTTTTATACTTAGGACAGTAGGCATCGGACCAGTGTGCGCAACAGAGCACCAGGGATCGTACAAATTTTATTATGTAAACTTTCTTTAGGCAGTGTAGGCCCCTTCAATGCTAAAGCACTTATTTCAAACCTGCAAGCCGATGTTCAAAATAATTGGGAATTATTACACTACAGTGTGAAAAAATAGCAAGTTTGTTTTAACAGACAGACCTGATCAAGGAGTATAAATACGTGCTTACCTGTCCAATTAATATAATGTCATTATTAATTTCCAACCCATCAGCGACATAAGTGGCCGGGTCAGCTAGATTTCAGGGTAGTATGCTTTTGAAAATCTCAGGGTTAGTGCAGAATCTAAAACGTATGCTCTCAACGGATTGGCGGACGAGAAACGCTACATGAAACGCCGATGCTAAATTGCGGCCTTCAACGAGGAGGGATTTGAGATATATTCCTGAATCAACTTTCTCTCTCAAGATCTATTTCTGTAAGCACTCATAAATTATTGCTCAGCCAAATTCTGATAAATCTTGATTAGGGAGATGAGATAGATTAGATATATGTATAGAGTTGATGTAGTAGATAGATTAGAGCGAGAGATATAAAGATAGTATATAGATGATGAGATCTATAAAAGATATGATATAGATATAGAGGGAGTAGAGAGAGAGAGAGAGATATTATAGATATCTATATATATATATTATATATATAGATATTTATTATATTTATTATAGATATATATATATTATATATATTATATATATATATATTATATATTATTATATAGTATATATATAAATGGTTGACCTTTAAAATACATTATTTCACATCATGAAAATAGTGGTGTTTCAATTCAAGTACAGGATGATGAAAACTCAGCATCATTAAAACGTTGTTATTTGACACTTTGACACCAAATACCATTCGTTTATAACAGATTGGAGAAATAAGTATTCTCAGATCAATGCACACATAACATAACTAAGTTTTTATTTGATCATCAAAAAATGACTGAACGATTTGACTACCTGGTCAAACAAGCATGAGTCCTCCACTCATTAACGAGACATTTGTATAACTGAAAACATGAGTGTTCAGTAGCCGATTCTGTACAGGAACTTTGTACATGGTCCCATTAGTTGTTTTGTAATAGCTACAAAGGCCTAGTCTCTGCATGGCCGGGGACTGAACCCCATATCAATATATACCGTCCGATATGCAAGGAGTCTCACGTAATTTGAAAATCTACGATATAAAAATCATTGGTTGGTATTTCAGATTAATCATTTGATCACAATATAAGAACTCGTCATTTATGAGTGTATCTTTGATATTCTTGCGTCATTCTAAAGAGTTTGGTCATCTCTAAACCCCCCACGGGGGTGTCCCACACCCACATCCAATCACTTTGGGGTCACCATGCACCTTACCTGGTCGGTGTTGTTTTGGCCAATCAAAATTCGCGTAAAATGTCAAATTGTCAATTAAATCATTTGGACCAGAAAAATGGCCGCAAACAAAAGAGAACGGAGGTGGAACCCCCCTCGGTAGAAAGAGGGTTAAGCAGTGATATGATGGCAAAGTATGTCTGAAAGAGGAAAACGTGGTTTTTGTTTCGACAAAAAAAGCATACAGTGTGTTCGATTCAAAACCGGGTTTTTTCGAGGGGAAAAAAAATACGTTTTTTTTTTATTTTTAAGCTTGCTTTATCGGCGGCGGAGACGCATGCTTTTTCGATGAAGAAAACAGGTTTTTCAAACCTGCTTCTCGAAATGCGCTAAACCCCGGGGGGCGGCAGTTGTATTCAAAATGGTGGATATGATGCGTGAAACATGGACTTCCGAAAGGCACCATAAACAAGGTATCCACCCAATAAAAAAACATCTAAACAAGGAATTGTTGTTGTTGCTACCCAGCCAACAAGTACTTTGTTCAGTTTTTGCTACCCTTAAACAAGTCGCACTTTCCTTGTGTTGATATTACCCTTATTATCTGGCTTGCTCATGTTGCTTTACTTCCAAATTTCTAATATGTTAGTTTGTACATCACACCATTTTCAGGGTTACGAAAATACCCTTTTTTCCATATTTTGTTGTTTTTGACACCCGAATCAATGTACGCGCGACATCGCATGTCGGAAACAGAGACCATTTTTACGAGTTCGTGGTTTTTTTCCCCCCCCAACGCATAATCCACCTTGAATACAAGGGGCCCCCCCCCGGGCGATAAACCCAGTGTCCGATATGAAAAACCACGTTATCGTTTGGAAAAGTTAAATTCCGATCACTAAAAGTCTATAGATATGTGTCTCTGTTTACAACGGCATATAAATCAAAGGGTTTATCAGAGAATCGAGGTGTTGCCGTCCCCCATAGAGACCTGTGGACCCATAAGTATTTTCCCCGTATTATATTGTTTTTGGGGCGGGGGGGTGACAACCCTCCTCGCCTGTCTCCCTTTCCCTTGCTCCTTACTTTTTTGTTCTCTTCTTCCTCCCTTTCCCCTCGGACCCAGCTATGTGCGATTGCTTCTCAACTACTTATTCCCCCAACCCGAATGCCAAATGTATATTTCCTGTGTAACATGCCATATGTAACATGCCATGTTACACGAATTTGAAAAAAATCGGATAATTATAAATATTCCACCAATTCAGCAAGCAAAAATTGGTATTAATCCCCCCATTCATGCAAGCAAAATTGTTATTTATTGGCAATGATGGTGCCAAAGTAAGCATACACATGTTATTACTATAAACTATAAGAAAAATACAAATATTGTCAGTCAGTATTTGCTTAGAGTAGATTCATACGGATACTTAAAGTACCATTTTTGGCATTTACACAGAAAGTATAGGAAGGTGGCCACCAACTTTCCGAATTCGACGGACCATCTGGATTCCTGAAGGTGTAACTCCATTTTTGGGCTAAAAGGACAGCAAAGTATGAACGGACCATTACATAGAACATAGATCATGATTCTTTTCGTTTTGGTGCGACAAGAGATCATCTGTAGGGCGGGGGAGGGGGTATACCCCCTGGTCGGGACCAGAGGGTGAATTTTCAGACAATATCGGGGGGTTCAAGATTAGCAACCTTTCGTGATGACAGGAAAAAGGAGATTTGTGCCGTTTCGCCTTCCGGTGTTTCAGGCGAATGATAATCACCTGAGGCTACGCTAACATCTGTTCTCTTTTTAATTCATGTCTTTTACTCACTGTGGTCTTTTTTTTCTGTTGTATTTTTATCATGCCACGTCAGAGGACACTATCTGATTCCAGTCTGAAAACGTTGCCTCGTTAGGGCAGGCATCACCGGATGTTAAGTCAGATGGCATCTCAGTGCTCCAAAACTGAACGTGGAGGGTCTCACTAGGGGCAAGATCAACATCATCACCTTACACAAACGCAATTAAGTCATGCGATTTACTCCAAGAGACACACGCGCAATTGACAGTTCCATCCTGAACATTTGCGGATACACGAGTTTGCACACAGGAGAGCGCTACCCATGGGATGCCACCTTTGCTAGTAAACTCAGCCTCAAGGGAAAAAAATTGCAACTCCAACTGCATACTCCATCTGAGAATGGCAACGACTCCCAAATTGCAGGTGTTCATGTCACCAACGCTACAAGCCCCAAACCATCGGCTCTTCAAACATATTCTCTACCTACTTATGGTTCACCTTGCATTAAGCTGGTGCTTTACACAGTCATATCATTGACTCATCATCATCATCATCTCGGTCGTCCGTGGACGGAATGGAAGAACACGGGCTACATTTTTCGAACCAGATATCCCTGTCATGCATGATATACTGGATACTGGACCTCTTGTAGATCTAGATTGAGAACGCTCTTGATGGTGTCAGTATACTGAAGGGGACTTCTGCCTCTCTGCTTTGATTTTCCACCGAGGAGCCCCGAAAATCAAGTGGGAGATGGGTTGTCCGGTGGTGCGGATGCAGTATCCCTCAAACATAAACGGCGGTTGTGCCCCTGATTGTTGAGATATTGGAGAGATATCACCGTATACTTGGTGTTTGGAATATGATCCTTTCAACTGATGTCGAGCACGTCTTCGTAAAAGTTGAGGTTAGCAAGCACCCTTGTATTGCATCTTCCATTTTCTTGGCCTGATTGTCCAAGTTTTCTGAGCCATACCACAGAATGCGTTCCACGCAGGCTTTGAATATCTGATGTTATTCAGATTCCTTCGATCCAGCGAGGATTTCCAGATCTTGTGGAGTTTATTGCAGGCGAGACCCTTGCTTGTGGCTTTCCTACGTTTGAAGTCAATGAAAAGAATCTGGATAATGAACCAAGGTATTTGAATCCAGGTACATTTTCAGTTCAACTCCTTTGATGGTCTTAACACAGTCTGGACGATGAATATTTACCAGAAGGTTTTAAGGTTTCCCCTCATTCAAGTGTAGACCACTTCATTTGATGCTTAACAAACCAAGCCTTCAAACACTCTTTCAACGGAGTTTCTGCTTTGTTAATAGATAATGCTAGGAGAGCAATGTCGTCGGCGAAATCGAGATCGTGAAGTAGGATTCGGGATGGCTTCTACTCCTTCTGGGCTCCAGCAGAATCCCAGTTTTTCGGTGCTGTATCTGCAAAGTGCATGGCCATAACATAACAAGAACTGTGGATGAACAAATGAATGGGGGCCAGGTGTCACCTTTTGGGGAGAACCCCGACGGAAAGTGAATGGTTCATCTCTCCTCTAGCTGATACGACCATGGCTGTAGACTTGTCATAATCACTTTAATAACCAAATGAATGGGATCTGGAAGACCATAGGCTCGAAGGATGTGAAACATTCGATCTCGGTGTACGGAGTCAAAGGCTTTTGAGAAGTCAATGAACACGGCCCTGCCAGGGGGAGCTTTTTTATTTTCATTCCTTCAATTACTCTTCTCACGGCAAGAATCTGGGATCTGGTGGAACGTTTTTCTCTAAATCCATTTTGATTCCAACGGAGAAGAGGGGTTACGTGTGGACATATTCTGTTCAACAACATTCGATTGTAGACCTTGCCCCGATGCAGGAGAGGCTAATCCCTCTATAGTTGTTCGCGGGGGCCGTGATAGTCCTCCTTTTTTAGGGATGGGAATGATGGACTCAGTGACCACTGTTTAGGTATCTCATGAAGAATCAGTGCTCTATTGCAAATTTCAGTAGCTGGTGGTTGCAACTGCTTGGACTTCCAACCGTAGAGGAATTTGTCAAGTCCAATGGCACCCACCTGGTTTGCTTGATGTAGAGCGGCTCAACTTCATTCTAAGGTTAATTCAGTACTTCAATTGGGAGGGTGCTTTCAACTACAGGTATGATGTCAAAGTCAGTTGTCTGGGACAGGTTGGTTGTCCCGACCCACGAAGATTCTGGAAATGTGAAGCCAGGCTGATATTCTCTCATCTGGGTACCCGATAGCATTGGCTGGTTTTCTTTCTTTCCTCCAGTAATTTCGTTGATGACTCGCCAGGCTTCGACATGTTTGTTAAAGTGGATGCCTGTTTTGACTGCAAGATCCTTCTCGTTTTAGCAGATTTTTCTTTCTTCTGAATGTACGCGTCTGTCGGGATCTGTAGTTTCATCACCCTGGTCGTGGCATTTTGAATCTCTTCCTGGCTTCTTTCACAGACTGACAGTGAGAGATTGGCCTAAGTTCTTCTTTTGTTGGTCGTTTTGGGTAACACTTCTCTGGCAGCATCCAGCAATAGCTTTTAAGGTTTCATCTTCCTTTTTGGGCAGATGATCTGGAGCTCGTCCTGCAGAAGGCTGAAACGGTTGAAACGCCGCAACAGCAAACCTTTCTTGAAGTTGGTTTGTCTGGCTTAGGCTTTTGAAGTTCAGTGAGCAGGATTTGTTTGCCTGGTTCTTTGGAGCACGAAGACTGATATTTATCCGGTTGTTACTATACGGTGGTCAGATCCAAGTGTTGAGAAGGAGCTATATGCTTCAGTGTTGCGGATAAAGTTTCGCCACTTCCTTCTACCTTAGTATGAAGTCATTTGTGCTTTGGTTGAACAGGGTACTGGCAAGTCCACTGTGGTTTTCGTGGTGGTTTCCTAAACGAGGTGTTACTCTCACTAAGATTGAATTCTTTTTTTGCAAAGTTTGAAGAGATTTGTCCCATTCTGTTGTAAGGGTCGTGGAAGGAGAATCGGTGTCGTCTGGTCCATTTGGCATTAAAATCTCCCCAGACTAAACAATGTTGTGTTGTGGAATGCTATTCATGGTGTCAGACATCCCTTATAAAAGAGAGAACCTCATCTTCAGAGCAATTGATTAGACGTAGACACAAATGATTTGTAGTGCTGGGTTCCCGAGAAACTTGCATATAATTCTTGTGGGGCTTATGGGTTACGATGACAAACACGCTTCGATGGCAATGGGTATTGCAAATCAAAAAGCCAACTCCCCCTACTGATGCTCCAATTTTTTCTAGAGCTGAGGAGGAATTTGATAATTGTGAACCTCTGAACTCTCTTGACATCTATAGTTGGAATCATGGATGAAACGATGTTCTTCTATGCATATGACGTCAATGTTGAACTTGGATGCAGAAGTGACAGCTTCCCCAATACTGTGAGGTTGATTCAATATTCTATTCGTGTATTGAAGTGCTAACTTGGACGATGCGTTTACACTTAACAAAACTTTGATGTGTTCCTCCATTTGATCTCATCAGCCGCTGGTCCCTCCTCGGAGTTTTAAAGGGCAGAAGCGGCCATGCTTCAGATATTTCTGACGAGATATCCTGGGGGAATGTATAGGCAGGCTTTAACCCTGGTGCTTTGAATTTGTAACTTCATTCTTTCTAAATAGCTAAATCTACTCCATTGGTTCGTCGCGAACGCCTAGTGGATGATGGTAATCCCAACAATGTTTATATGCGACAAAAGGATTATGAACCTACACTATCACTATGGGGAGGTAGAGAGACAGATGAAAAGAGCGAAGAGTAGAGTCACAACACCAGCTGGCACCCACACTGGCATTTTCCCGAAAATAAGATGCAGGATGCTGTCCTGAACTTGGCCTGAGGGACATTGTCCGGTTCGTGGACACATCCCCCCTGTCCCCCCCCCGACGGTGACAACCTCCCCACTCCATACTCTCTCCATGTGGGGTTTGCGCTTCCACCATCACCTCTGAGTATCTGTGTCCTTTACCACCGAGTGATAACGCTAATGGGTGCTACGATCTACCTATGATCCGTCCGCCTTTAACCTACACATGGGATGGAACCAACAATCCCAGACAAAAACCAGCTGCAATCAAATATACTACATACAAAGCCACTAACTGTCTCTTAGCCGACCAGCCTGGGTTGCGAAAGAAATGTAAAATTAAGAAAAGAGGCACAAAGAATGAAAATGAAGAGAATAGTGGAAGGAAGATTGGGAGCATCCATATAGAAGAGAATATCTATATGGAGAAAATCCCCATTCCAGCAACGATTTCTGGTAACTGGCAAAGGTAATTTTCGGCTCCTCGGCACGGGTTATGTGCCTCCTTTACTCATTCTACTACTACTACAACGGCATTTAAAACGCTTTCGGGGGCGAAACCTCAAAGCGCTGTACAACAGATATAATGTACAAATCCATAATAAAGGTAAAATTACAAGCAAAATCTACAATAATATAAACCATAACGAGAAACTCCTAACTCCTTGATAAAAACATGCAGACATGCCAGATGACGAGATTACCAAAGGTCGCAGAGGTAGGAAGGAAACACCTATATAGGCCAGGCCGAAAGAAATGGAAACAACGTACACGGCCCGTCAAAAAACATAACTTTATGTAAAGACTGCATGAGTTCAAACATTATTACAGATCAAATAGATGTTTTTCAATGACGTTTAATGTTTCAAGAATCTTGATGGATCGCAGTTTCTTTGGTAGCTTGTTCCACTCTTTGGCGCTGCAACCGAGAAAGCGCGATTCCCGTAGGTGTCGGTTCTAATGTCCGCTAACACCGAGGGGGTTTCAAGAAAGGGCTAATATCGGCACCCGATGACCTTAGACGCTAACAGGTCTTATCTGGTGATCATGTCCCTTATATAACGTGGAGCCAGCCCGTGAATAGCTTTTTAAATGTAGTAAGATGATTTGGTAACAAGATCCCCTCTTTCTGATAGCTGCCCAATGTAAGGTACGTAGAATTGGCGTTATGTAACGTCTCCGGCACTCTGGTCACAATTCTGGCTGCACGAGTTTGTATCCTCTCTGAAGCTTATGATTGCTACGGCAACCCATTACAAACTAGTGCACGAGTCCAGCCTGGAAGATACAAAACATGAACGAGGTCTCGGTAGCATCTTGATCAAGGTAAGGTCTAGTTTGCCAATGTTGTACACTGCAAATGAAGAACTTCGCAATGCTATTCACATGTTATTCATCATGCTGCGATCAAAACCGCTCCGATTACGAGCGGATTCTGACGATGTAATGGAGCATCCCCAACGCGAAGTGGTGGAGTTATCGGCGAAGAGCCAAAACGTGAAGTTAGATGTAAACACTCAGTCTTTGAGTCATTCAGCATAAGTGGTTTCCAATCATCCAGCTACGGATATCGGCGACACACTTTTCATACGAAGATCGCTGATGTCCATATCATTATTATCGAAACGGCAATATAACTGGGACCGAGTAGTATGAAAAAGCCATCGCACCGAACACGATCCTCCGAGAGCGCCCCTGACGAACAAACTTCCATTCTGAGCAAATGCCGTCTATCATGCCACATTGCTGACGTTCATCAGGAAGTAAGATTATCCATTTCATGATGTTTTCCCAAGTGATACCAAAACGATTGCCGCAGACGACAAAGAAGAATTTGGTGATCGAGCATTAACCTGGGCTTACATGAATACCAACCCTGACGAAGCTACCCTAGAGGACTTCCAAATCCGGCGTACAACATTTACACGAAACCCACGCCACCGGACGTTTCTACTGTCTGGAAGGTGAATTAACTCAAATCCCGACCCTTGCCTTTTGGGCAAACATGGACACCATCTCTGTTCACCGTACTGATCTCGACCGCTTTTCGAGGTCCCAACACAGACCATCAATGATCGCTCATGAGAGCCTTGCTAAGCCTGTCCAACCAAGCCAGCAAAAAGGTGGAACTTCCGCAAGCAGACTGGACCAGTTTAAGAACCTGGTGGACTCGGAAGTACCCCCAACCTCCGACACTAACAACCAGCTCCTCCTACCGGTGTAAAGTCTTTATTGATATAGCAAGAAGACCATCCCACGTGGCTGTCGTCGCAGTTATATCCCATCCTGGGATGAGGAATATGACACTCTTTACATGAATTCCTGAATTCTGAAACCGGGGAAGAAGCGTCACCAAGCTCAGATCTGACAAACTCTTGGACCGGAAACGCCGTGAGCGCTGGAGGAGACGGTCAAGGAATTCGCTTCACCACAGAAATTTACTGCTTTGGTAATTTTTAGATATTGACCAGGACATTCCTGTTTTTAAAGGCATACCTGTATACTAATCTCATAGAAACCCGTGCAAGCGAGTGAATGTTTTGGATAAGCAAGTATCCGCTGTGTACTTCCGGTTTTTCTTCACCGGCTCGCTAATCAATCGCGTAGAGATTGCCTATCCAGTGTGTGAAGTCGTTGATATGATACCCAATTTTTAAAGTGGAGGAAGGCCCATCCACTCCCCCCCCCCTTCCGTCGCTGCCACAAGATGGGGTTAACAACATATGTTTGTGTACACAAGAGTACACAAGCAAAAGTCTCACAGCATATGTTATATGTCTTATGTTTTGTGCGGCAATGTGTTATTTTTCTTGTTCTGTTTTTTGTTTTTCCATGTTCGAACTCCACCCATATTTCTTTTTTCTTTCACCAGGTTTGCCTCGATGTTGTGTGTTCTTTTGAATCCAACGTTTATTCTTGTTTTCATATGCCGTTACTTTACAAAACACCAAATAAGTAGAAATATACAGCCAGAGTCTGTTTATTTTTTTTCCTTAATTATTGTGCATGTTTGTGTGGTACACTTCCAGCTGAAAATGGCTTTCTAAAGTATTTTACATCTAAGATTAGATTGAAATTACCACAGTACTCACTAAGCAACGTTTCTTAGTGTTAATAATTTAACTTACGTACCGGAAGACGCTGTCTTTCTGCTGAGGTAGATGGAAACCTTTCGGTATGTATTTCCCACCACGTGATATAAGAGCTGTTTTGTAGTAATTGCTTATGAAACCAGGTATGTGGTGTTTTATCTCAGAAATAAAAACCAAGTAACAAAATCAGGTTACCAGAAAAATATTGGATACAAATTGAACTCGCCGTAGAACTAAGTAATGCAACGGATGTAGATAGTAAATTCCCACCTCAAAGCAATGTTTGGTGCCGTTGTGAGGAATTTAAGAGTCCCACATATCAGTAAGTCCTAGGACTCTAGGTTTTCGGAGACTAGCTCCGTATTAGGACGCCCATTGCTCCGAAACTTTAATCAAGTTCAAAAACTGTGTGTCCTAGGACACAGGAGCTTCTGAAAAATAAAAATAAATTTTACTTAGTGCGACCCGGATCTCCTGTATTTTGGGGGACTCTAAATTCGTTACAACGATCGCAAATTTCACGGTCCTCTCAGGAATCGTCCTAGGACCCTGTGCTATGACTGCAAACCCTAGGACCCTGTGGTACTGTGATTAGTGTCCCAGGATTCTAACTGTTATGTTAGTCCTAGACCCCTGTGGTGCTGTTCTTGTAGGGGCCCAAAGCATACAACATGCTACTCGTACTTTAATTGAAAGGTACTTGGGTGACTTAAAAGCAGGCCGAAACGAGCAGTCCGCTGTGGCTTAGCGGTGGAGGGATCCTCAGACGACGCAGGTATGTGTAAATTTGTATTATGTGTATTCTTGTTTGGAAAACGTGATACTTAGGTTCGAGTCCTGGTTTGCACCGATTTAATAGTCAGTGGGTTTAGAATTAATTTCAATTTTTTAAAAAAAGAAAAATTTTTTTTATTTTATTAGTTATAAATAATTTTATTACTTCTCTTTTGAAATATTAAACAAATAAACAAAATTCTTTTTCATTTTTTAATTAAACATCTTCTCGATTAAAATTGTTGAATCCATTTAACATTCTGTATTGTAAAGAGCGTGTTTTAATTGGACAGAGGAAGTTTCAAATAGAGAAAACGTTTTTGAAAAAATAAAGAGATGTGAATATGTTACATCAATATCGATTTTTAAACAGTGATTGACACGTTTGTATGGTAAAATGATTTATATACTATATTTAACGCACAAATTGAACTGTAAACAAGCCTTGATTGTATACAGGCGTAATGAACGAGATGAAAGATGAACGCAATCTTGTAATGTTAAGTGTTGCTCCCTCATTAACATCTTGCGTTTCAAATCATATTAACATGCTAATAGTTGAACATTTTCTAAGTGTTAATCATCATTACCCGTATTACGATGTGCTCTCAATAATGCAATATAGTTTGATGTATTAGCAATTGTTTTTGCAGTGTATTAATAACTCGCATATGACAAAATTGCGTTCGCAGACAGTGTAGATGAAAGTATAGTTTGTACACTACTAGACTCAAATATCTTGGGTGTATAAGGGTGCACACGCTTTCTTCTTCTTTCATCTGGACAACTGCTTTTAAAATGTCTGAAACGCGCGTAGTTACATTTCGAAAGTGATGTTATTTCATCATTGGCTTAATTGCATTTATAAAGCAGATTCGGGGCAATTTACTCATTAATTTCACCTCGACTGGCCCACTTTCAGCTTTACCGACTATTGAGTATCTTGTGTTGTGCATTCCGATGCACTTTACGTTTATTAGTAAAAAAATTCGTGTGCCGGTATGTTGAAAATCTGGGTTATTTGGTGAAATTTGCTTGTACTTTAGCGGGATATTCTTGTATTTCCTCAATTAAAGTTTATTGAAACATGGTCCAAGTTGGCAATTTTCATAGACTACTGTGTGTGAGGTAGTATTGCGGAAAACGTTAGGTCAAACACCACTTATTTTCTTAAAACATTAACGGATTTATTATCTCCAAAACTGTTAATAGTACATCTTCTAAAGAAATGGTTGTTCATACTCAATAATAAAACTTTGAGCGATTTAATATCAAGGCTTTCTTGAAATCTTTTATTTTAGCTTTCAGATATAAAAGAAAAAATAACAAACCTCACCTCCCTTTTCCCGATCTTTACGGTTTGTATACTCAATATTGTAGCCAGGAAGATGGAAATATTCATGTGGTTTGTCTTTTAAGTGGGTTTCAGAATAATCAATAATTGTAATTCTGGTTCAATGTTTTCTATGCATTCCTTTCAGTTTAATCAAAATTGTTACTTATCTACGGATATTGAACCTTGTTAGATGGAGAAATCGTTTTCTTCTGATTTATACTATGTGGAAATTGTTTTGGCAGTACGTATGAACAGTGCATGTTTTGTATCTACATATCTTCTGTATCATCTTTGAAAGTACTTTGATATCTCAATGGGTTAAAACACATTTGATCATATTTGAACATAATTTCAGTCACATCATTTTTAAACTCATTTTGCAATAAATTGTCTCCAGTAATTGGATAAAGTTTTCAGCAACATTATATAAACATTTACCATCGTTTCACCTGGGTAACACATTTCCATCACCAGATAACATGACATATATGACATACACTAGTTGTTTTTGCACTTAATTGATAGGTTTGGAGCAAAAACTACAAAAATACTATTTTGACTGAACATATCAAACACAAAGACAAAAAAAAAAATACAAACCAATTATGATAAAAAAATAGTACCTAAAAACAAATTTTGGAGCGCCGACAGCAGTTAGAAAATTAAAAAAATTGCGTGGTAATTGACCCGACATGCCCTGTAACAACGATATATTTCACCCGTTTAGCCGCACTGCCCGTGCAAAAGCATGATATTTACTAATAAAAGACACCAAAAAAGTGATCAATGTGTTTTAAGCACTCTAGATGAATTTGTGTAGTATTGGTATTCAATAGTAAGGTGTTAATTGGTCCAATTTACTCCGATTAAATGTTTGGTATGGCTGATCCCATAAAATAAACGTATATAAGGAAGAATAAACACCGAGTTTAACAGAACACCATGATGGCATAGTACAATCGTTTAATGCTGGTATTCAATTTGAAATCGTAGTAGTACCAAGATGAATGGGATAGTGGACAAACGGGCGAAAAGCAATCTTGTGCAGTTTGATTTAAATTCTTTTAGGACGTACTATTTGAAAATAGTCCACATTTTCAATTCACCCTTTTGATTGATTGATGTGTCAAATAAGGAATGGTACATTTCCAGTTTACATTAGTAAATTATTAGGTTTGGAATAAATACTAGGCTTGGTATTCCAAAAACATAATCTGGTGTACCAAGCTGATGGGATACTGGCAAGTGTCGACAAAGCTATCATTATGTTAATTTGGCTGCTGCACAAATTTGTGGGTAGGGGTACGTTGTAACCATTAGGACTGTTAGTTCATCATTTAAATCCTTTTTTATAGATTGTCAATATAGTGATACTTATCTCAGATTTACTGCAAATTATGTGATACTAGTAGTGTTATAGGATTGGAATAAACGCTAGCCCTTAGTCTGGTAATCAAATGCAAACATGGCTCAAACTGAATAGGATTCTGACTAAGTACGAGAAGCAATCTTACGCAACATGTTCAATAGCTATAAGTTTTTGCTAGGGTTGTCAAACCAAATGAGATTAATCCAAATTTGCATTCTTTGTAAGTAAACTGGATCATTTATATGTATAATAGTATTATAGTGATAGATTTGGATTGCATACCAGGCATGTAGGCACCAGACATACATAGAAAACAGAAAAGTAACATATTGAATCAACGAGTATTCAGACTATAATTAATTAAACACCATATTTGCCATGAGATTATTATGGTACCTCAATTTATTGTGCAATCAAGAATTGAATGCACACATCAAACACCAAAAAGTATTTTGTTAATTTGTTATTTACAATAAGTCTCAGTTAATTATTCTGTAATAGTTCATGATGACCCATCGTATTCCTCTCTGTCTGGTATGCATTGGATGACCTGGGATGCATACAATGACTGACTTTCTGATATGTTCTCTGCCCTCCTTGTGAGCTCTTTCGTCGGAATATCTTGAATTTACTTGAGTGAATTGGAATCTGGCTGTCTCGCCTGGGTCGATGTGGCGACAGAAACAAAAATGCGCCATCTTGACTCCATGATGAAGGCCCCCACTCCTGGTTGCTTTGACGCCAGGCGGAGAAGTTCTTGATTCTTTCTCGTCAAGTGCTTCCGTAAATTACAATCTTTGAATCCCTTTAGCTTTCTACGTTGTTTTGATCACATCATTTCGTTTTTTTGAATAGCTTGTGAATTTAACTAGAATATGCCTACACTTTCCATCAGTAGGTGTACCAACCTTATGTGATCGATCTATTTCTCTATCTTCCAGCTTGTATGCCAGTTTTTCTGACTACTAATTGCTTGATTATTTCAGGAGTATCTTCTTCTGTTAGTCTCCGCAATGCCACTTACTCGCATGAGTTCCTTCGTAAGTATTGTTGGACATCCTCAAGTTCTTTTTGCGTTTCCGTAAAGACGTCTGCCCTATTATCAGTCACTCGTTGTTTTTCTCTCGACCACTAGCGTCTTTAATATTATCCAAGGTCAGCATTTAATGATCATGTAATATCTCCCCTCACAAACTTCAGACGATGACATGCTTTTCTTCTATCTTCTATACCACTTCCCGATGACTCCTTGCAAAAAGTCCGAAATTTCCAGCTAGTCAAAGTTGATCAGTAATAGATGTGCTGGATGGAGTAGCCATGTTTTTCATTTCAGTTCTGCTATATATAACATAATTGTTTAAACTTGATTGGGCATGCGGGTCATTAAGTTGCAATACACCCGTATTATCCCATTGATTAATACGCAGAGGTGAGAGCGAAGTGAAAAACACGTCTGCTCTCAACAAATGCAGCGAGATGAAAACCAATGATCTTCTGTGGGAGGCCAAGTTGGACCTTGGGACTTTCACAGCAAGGTAATGAGAACTGACTGAGCGCCTAAGGCGAGGATCAACTGAAAGCAGCTCAGGTAGCAGCTGGCTGAGGAGATCTGGTGCTTGTCCATAAAGCATGCGGTGGAAAAGAGTGGCAATTCCGACTGCCCTGCGATGACCAAGTGGTTGGATGTGATAAGTGGCGAGCTCACCCTCGGGGATACCAATGATGGAAATGGCACGTCTCTGGATTGCATCTAGTTTGGATAGTGAAGTGGGTGTTGCTCCACACCATGCTGAGCTTCATATTCCATGTTGGATCGAACCATGGGTTTATATATAAAACAGCTCTATCAGTTGTCTCAAGATAGGGTGCAGCTCGACGGAGCAATCCTAGTCGCTGACTGGCAGTTTTAGCCATTTTGGTAATCACAGGAGACCATGAAAGGTCAATACTGATGGAGATGCCAAGTAGATCGGCCCTGTCGACCTCTTCTAGAGTTGTACCAAAGAAGTGGAGACTTGGATGGCCTGTTGCAGCATCTTTCTTGTTTGATATTGTTACAGTTTTACACTTGGCAGCACCAAAAAGTACATTCCATGAAGTTTCCTATGACTCGATTTCCTGCAAGTCTTGTTGAGAGAGGCAGCAGCTGGGATTCTGTCCTCTTTTGACCTTATGAAGGTCATGAGTGTGACCTCACATCATTGAATGACGTGTTCTCTTCTTCGTCTCCCTAAATGGAATCACTTTTTCTCATATTAACGCAGATACATTAGCATCTTCTAGAGGTGGAGGTTGCGTACCTCAATTATTGACTGCTCTTGGAGGTCATTCCTATCACTGAGCAGACGCCAATCATGTCGAGTCTTTCTAGGCTAGGCACCATTTTGTTTTACCCGAGACTGCATCTAACCCTTGTAAAGACCATGCTATGGTCTGAGCCCAAACTGACAAAAGTGTTGTACGCCTCTTCATTCAGAATGCTACTCCTCCATTCCTTTCGCCCTCCAGAGCTTTCCCATTTTCTTGTGGAAGTATGTTCTTCCATTGATGAGCTTTGTTCTTTCTTGATCGTGACGAGCGAACTTTGCATCTTTCAGTCGCCATTTGAAAACTAGGTGCATCTGTACATTGATGTTGGTGCGTACCATGATGCTGAATGTCATTATGAATGTTATGATAGCATCGCAAAATAATAATTTCAAATGCCCCTTTAAAGACAATACTTCTAGGGATTTAATGGTGTGCCATTTCAAGCAGACACTCAATTGTGATGGGATACTTGCATTTGAAACCAGCTGCATGGGACACCCACGATTAGCACACACCGTCCCCGGACCCTCCAAATTTAGGGACCCTGAGATTTGTGTAATGTAATAAACTTTAGAGTCCCACTATTTCAAATGTCCTAGGACTCTTCCTTTTATTACATGTAGTCCATTGGACACTGCGTGTCATTACCGATAGTCCCCAGGACACTGAGAATCGAAACTTAGTATCCATAGGACCCCTAATTTTAAAACATATGGTCCTAGGACTGTGTATTCAACTGCATGGGACACGCAAAACTAGTACACGCACTCCCCGGACCCTCAAAATTTAGGGACCCTGAGATTTGTGTAATGTAATAAAATTCAGAGTCCCACTATTACAAATGTCCTAGGACCCTTCCTTTTATTACTTGTAGTCCACAGGACACTGTGTGTTATTACCGATAGTCCCTAGGACCCTGAAAATCAAAACTTAGTGTCTATGGGACCCTAATTTTCAAAAAATATGTTCCTAGGACGTGAAACTCAAAACACAGTGTCCGACGGACCTAAAATGGCTAGACCCCCCCCGTAAGGCTGCTCGTGACCGGTGGTTAAGGAATAGTCCGGCAGGAGCCAGAGTCCGGGCTAAATACAGCGTCAACGGAATAAAGCGTAAACTAATGTTGCGTGAGATCAACTGAATCGAGTGCCAATATTCTTTCACGTTGTAGGCGGCCTGAGAGTCCGAGACACACCTGGCACAAATTATCCGGCATGTTTTCGATCAGTATTGTGCAAGTCGACTCATTGTTGAACTTTTGGAAATATCTTTTATTTCCTAGGTCTTGCTCTTTACTTTCATTTAACACCTCGCTTGTCAAATCGTGCAACAGGCTGAGATAGAGCGCCTCGAAGACGCTCCACCCCCCCCCCCCTCACCAAAAGTTGCAGTGTTTTTGGATTTGTGGCTAAGACGAGGGTTAGCCTGGGGCACCAAACGGTAAATTGCCAGTCGATTAGGCCTATTTTAAGTTTATATCACCAACTTACGGTAAGTTAGAAGCAGACTAAATCGGATGTGCAAGCTGAAATTTCAGAGTAATATCCAACCATAGGGTCCGTTCGTCGCGAAACTTGCATACATGTAATTTACATCATTCCCGATACCATCAAAGTACGGAAAAGAACAAAGAAGTTGATGTCTTTCAGGTTCAGTAGTCATGAATGGGGATTCCGTAAATTGAAAACAGCAGTAGTGACATGTAAACAATCTTTCTAAATGCGATTTCTTTTTCATTTCAACCTTTTTTTACGTGGGGAAAACGTTTCGACGAGTGTTGCAATATTGGGAGCAACTTTTTGGCTAGTTATTATTTAAGAAGATGAGGATTTCGGTTTAAGCTTGTTTCCCTTGTATTGTAGCATTGTATTCATATCATCCCGCCCACAAGTCACTACATTCAGGACGGGAATTGTAAGTTAAATAGTATTCAACATGTAGCATATTTGGTTCGAGTCCCGTGTTAGCTCTTTTTTCTCTTCTTTCTTTTCCTCTTTCTTTTGTTTTAAGAGGGAACAACCAAGTACTATTAAACATATGTTGAGATCTACATTTGCTTTTAATATTGAAAGTCAAATTGTTTTAACAAAAGCACACCCTCACCCAACACGGTTGGTCTCATTAGAGGATTAGTACAATGTGGCAGTTTTTCTAGGTTTTGACCTATAGTTAAAAACATGTAAGCCCTATAAAGTTCTCAAGGTCATCCTGGAGTCAAAACTGCTCCAGTGGCTTCGATTTTCTGAACTGTGGTCAAATCTTGTCTATTTTACTCGTTGCATAATTAGTTGGAAAACTGTAACAAGGATCGCCATTGTCTATAGGGGTGACAAAAATTGACCTCAAAATTGTAAAACATCGATCTTTCACGAAAGATTTAAAATGTAATTTTATGCTTTATATGACTAATATAATTCGACAGTCAGTTGGTAACAACAAATCTTAGCATTGGATATTTTTTACGCAGAATGACCTTGAACATACAGGGCTCTAGCCGTGTCATTAAGGTCCGACCCGTTACAAACTATACCTTTTTAATCCTTATAATGGGACAAATACTTGTGTACTCAAATCTCAAATTTAAACCCTGTACTTATTTTACCATAAAACACCCATATTTTTAAAGTCCCCACATTCCCATAGGTTGGACCCCAACATTCCGATTCAACCAACACCTTCAAAATTTAAGCAAAAAAAAAAAACATCTTAAACCCCTCTTCTTTTTCCAACTTCGAGAATAAGATTCCCACTTATAACCCTACTAGATACCTCTCAACTTATTATTATAGACTAGTAAGCTTACTCGGCAGTTATCCCGATTGGGTGTAACTCGGGATATGGTCTACTACCTTTTCTGTTTTTTTCTGGATGGTCGATTGTGTCAGGCACTTTTAGAACCCAGTGCATCCACGTTCGTTCGTCTTCAATCCCTGCCGAGTGATCTGAACAGTAACCAATCCCGTGACATATGTCTCTTATGACACGATGATGAGCATGTCCCTGAAAAAATGAATGAATTGAGTTACTCACTAATAAATTATCTGTTCCCGTATGTCGATCGCGTCCTCAAAATCAATGATGTTCGTTGGATGATTATGTTTTATATCGCGTACAGCGGCTACTGGCCCGACCACATAACCCATATACTTATAGTTACGTCGCCACTTTGAAAAAGCGCTCTAGTTTTATTCCCGAGTTAGGGTAGGTTGTCGAGTAGAAAAATGCCAATGGTACCAGGGTTAGGGACATAGTGTGGATCATCACCTGCGTGGATGTAGAAATCAGAAGGGGTGCATTATTTTTATGGGGCCGAAAAAGGTCAAAATTGACCCAAATTAGGTAAAAATCATAGAAATGGTTATTTTATTTATTCGACTTTCATATTGAAATTTTTATTCATACATTCCCCCACTATATAGCTGTAGATTCAAGAAATTTGAATGTTGGAATCTGGGGTTAATTTTGACCCCAGAAAGGACTCAAAAAGGGGTCAAAAAAACTTGACCCAAATAAGGTAAAAATCATAGAATGGTGATTCAACTTCAGATTAATGTAAAGTATTTAATTTGCCCCACTATCTTGCGTAGATTCAAGAAGAATTTGAATGTTGTGAATCTTCTGGGGTTTTTTGACCCCAAAAAGACCAAAAGGGTCAAAGTGACCCAAATTTGTAAACATCATAGAATGGTGATGTATTTATTCCATCTTATTTGAAATGTAACAGTTCATTTGCCCCACAATATATAGCTGTAGATTGAAGAATTTGAATTTTTGGAATCTGGGGTTATTTTTGAGAGACCCCCGCAAAGGGTAAAAAAGGGGTAAAAATTGACCCAAATTAGGTAAAAATCATAGAATGGTGATTTATTTTGACTTCATATTACATGTAACTATTTAATTCCCCCCCCCCTACAGCTGTAATTCAAGAGACTTTGAATGTTGGAATCTGGGGCCAAAAAGGGGTCAAAATTGACCAAATATTGTAAAAATCATAAAAATGGTGATGATTATTCCTCTTAATAGCTCTTATTTTAAGTGTAATAGTATATAGTTTCTTATTTGCCCATGAGCGTGTAGATTGAAGAATTTGAATGTAACCCAGACAAAGACAAATGTTTTTAAAATGACTTAAAATGGGTACAAACAAGGAAAATTGTATTTGGTATGCAAATGTTTTTCAATATTAATGCAGGAATTTCATAATCAATTGCCAATTTAAACCTTATTCACTTTTTATTCAGTATGACTCCAAAATTGAAACTTGTGGATTATACTGGTCAAATTACACCTAATTTGGGTCAAATATATTAACCAATTAATGCATGGTTTACATATCTGCATCTTGCTCTGTTTTACCAGAGCAAGACTGCAGAAAAACCTTGGTATAATGCCACACTATCAAGGATTTTTGGTAACCCGTCACTTTGCGGTGGGGGGGATGACGCTCCCACCAAAAAGTCCCATACCCCTAAAGCCAAAAAAATTTTGCGAATCGAAAATATTAGTTAACAATCCACTTTGCCAAAATTTCTCCCTTGGTATTTTGGGGGACCAAATTTGCCAAATGTAATTTTTGGCCGAAGTCCACTTTGAAAAAAAATCCCTCTCCTATTAGTTTCCTTTACTGACATTCGCAATGAAAAAACTTTGAAAAGGGATCAAAATGGTTCGACCCAAATTGGTCAAAATTTACCACCAATATGCCCAGCCATTCAGTTGTTTTTTCCTGAAACTAGGTAAAAACAATCAAGTAGGAGAGAAACAGTTGATCTGTCAGAATGAAAGCATTCCTAAAATGTTGTTAATCTGATCTTAAGGTTTATTCTGCCCTGAAATTATCACAACTGTTTTACTATTATGGATAGTATATATCGAGGGTTGGACAAACAGAAGGAAGTAACACCTTTTGGTGATTTTGAGGTTTTGGTACCATAAAAAAATCTGTAACACCACAGTCTGAAAAACATGAAGCCTTAAATCAAGTTCTACTTCCTAATGCCTATAAGCAAAATAACACTTCACAACATCTCAATGGTGCACACTTGTGTACGACAGAAAGCCTTAAATCTGAGTTCGACCTTTCTGATGGTAACTGTATTTGGCCAAACTATGAGTTGAGGCTTCATAGCTTGCACAATTGCCAGAAAATTGCAAAAACAGCTTTTAGGCTCCCTTATACCGCGTATATTGATGATTTCTTTGAAAACATTCAAAGGGATGACATGCTTAAACGTCTGATTGAAATAATGTGTCAATTATAGGCGATGATTGAAGAGGTAACGCAAGATTACCTTTTCAGTTACCGTCAGAAGTACGTAACTCCGCACTTCAAAGAAATATTAAAGCATTTCTTTAATTTCTGACTTATCTAATTAAACATGTTTTGTTTACTAAAGTTTATATAATGTTTGCTACAGTACATATGAGCTTTATGAGAGGTTGACATTGAGTAATGGAATAGATTTGATAGTAGAAAAATATTACACATCACCATTCCTCAAAAGCTGTTATTTTGAGTTAAGGCTTTCTGATTGTCAACCCTCGACGTTGTCTTCAGAGCAACTAAGATTGCCTTCTACAGGCCTGTGTGGAAAAACATCTACTGTATGGTGCCACGAAACATTGACAATGAAGGGGGAGCTGCAGGACTTTTTAAGTGGAACTTATACCAGGCAACTCATGCAACAGGTTGAAAATATCTCCTGAAACATTCCTACCGAATATCGGAGCTATGGTGACAATACCTCCTATTACCACAATTGTGGCACACAATAGCGGCAGTTTCGGTGGGCATGCTTTCACGTCAAAGACCAGATTATATCAGACCTTTATTCTGTGGAGTCGTCCATGTCCAAGTAGAGGTGCAGGATCCTAACCTACTCTGATCAATGCAGCAGAGATTACAGACTTTACTTTGAAGTGGGAGCAGCACTGCATGATAAAGGGACGTTTGCAAAGACGTACGCACGGATTTTCGACAAAAGTCCAAAAAGATGGATGATGATGATATTGATATTTGTCCACCTTTGCCAATATGGCAATCGTTCGTCAAATTGATGCCAAATCTATTGTGGTTGCCAGCTGACAAAAAGTGCAAACATTGGTCTATTCCAGTGGCTTCTCAAAAAGATTAACTTCCACCGTATCTTGCCCACTTGAAGTTTTTAATTTGATTCACACTCTTTTGGGGTCTATTTTGACCTCTTTTTGGCCCCTTTTAGGGTTCCTTTTGGAGGTCACAATTGATTAAAGATCCACTCTCTAAGCCAAGTAAAAAAACAAACCAGTTGACGTCCCCGCCCGCTCCGATTGTGGACGCCGCACCGATGTTGTTTCTATTTCTTTTTTTTTTCAAAAAAGCAACCACCCCACCACAAAGAAGGCCAAAAAGGGGGAAAATGAGTTAATACAATATCGGAGCACTATTGAACTCCTCATCCCTATTTTAAAGAGTGTTTACGCACGCGTCAATGTATGCCATCTTTGTGCTGCGAGTGTAAAAACCGCGTCGCTTTAAGCCAGCGCGTGCGGTTTATTGGAGCGCCCATCAAGCTCTCGCGCTGAAGTCACGGCACAGAGGTAGGGAAGTTCAGTATCGCAGCTAAACTTTTCTGAAAGGCTTTCCTAATTTGACAAATTATAAACATAAGTAATTTTATATTAAGATCATATTTAAGGGCAAACGTCGTTAAGTAAGATATACGCGTTTCGGAAAGAAACAGTACACCAATCACATTATTTTGAATGGTCATGCGCACGTGAATTCACCTAATAATTTAAACGAGAACAATTATTTTTTTCAACACAATAATTGACGTTTAATCTGACACCATAGATTGTAGATACTAAGTTCGTAGAGGGTATATTACATGCAGGCAGGTTAATTGATATTGAGAGCAGTAAGTCGATCTCAAATGATTGACGGTATTTCTAGTAAGCTATAGGAGGTTTGGACTTGTGTTGACCCGCTTGCATTATCTGATGACTCGTGTCATTATCTGATGACTCGTGCATTATATGATGACACGTGCATTATCTGACAGAGCCAGTGCATTCGTGAAAAATAATGCACGCTGAAAACAATATATAATCTAACACTAGAAGTATATTATTCTATCACTACGTCCTGTAAAATCTTTGAATCCCGGGACGATGCTATTTAAGGCCAGTAAAAATAAAAGTGTTGAGCCGGCCAACTTTTGACAAAAAGTTGGTGAGGGAGGCCTAGGGAAATAATACATCACCTTCTAATGATCTTTTACCTCATTTGGGTCATTTTGAACCCCTTTTGGTCCTTTCTGGGGTCAAAATACCCCCGATTCTCAAACATTCAAATTCTTCCTGAATCTACAGCTATATCGTGGGGAAAATTAAATAATATTACAATCTGAAGGTGGAATCACCATTCTATGATTTTTTACCTTATTTGGGGGGTCAATTGGACCCCTTTTGGTCCTTTCTGGTGTCAAAAATAACCCCAGATTCCAACTCAAATTCTTCTTGAATCTACAGCTATATCGTGGGGAAAATTAAATATCTTTTACTTAATATAAGTTGTGCATCACCATTCTATTCTATGATTTTTTTACCTTATTTGGGTCAATTTTGACCCCTTTTGTCCTTTCTGGTGTCAAAAATAACCCCAATTCCCAACTTCAAATTCTTCTTGAATCTATCAGCTATATAGTGGGGAAAATTAAATACTATTCTACTATTAATTTGGAACACCATTCTATGATTTTTTGTCCTTATTTGGTCAATTTTGACCCCTTTGGGGTCCTTCTGGGGTCAAAGAATAACCCCATATTCCACCATTCAAATTCTTCTTGAATCTACAGCTATCTAGTGGGACATTAAATACTATTACATTAATATGAAGTTGGAAATCACATTCTTTAATGATTTTTACCTTATTTGGTCATTTTGAACCCCTTTTTGGTCCTTTTCTGTTTTCAAAAATAACCCCGATTCCAACCTTCCAATTCTTCTTGAACTACAGCTATATAGTGGGTAAAATTAAATACTATTACATTAATATTAGTTGGAATCACATTCTATGATTTTTACCTAATTTGGGTCATTTTGACCTTTTTGCCCATAAAAAAAATTGCACCACTCTGATTTCCTACATCCACCCAGGCGATGATTCCCAACCTATTACCTAACATGTGGTAGCTATGAAATTTTTCTACTCTTCAACCGACCACATTGGTGCCCAAAACTGGTTCCGGGCTGACGTTTACTATACTTACCGCCACATCGATTTCCACTAGCCGATTAGCTCTCCGCTTGAATGGCATGCTCGAAAAACAAGGGAATTACGATGACGTCATCGCCTTGACAATCGACTGGGAGATTTTTCATTAAGGACTATGAGCTCATATTTTGATGAATATATCACGTAAGTTTGGTTTTCTATCAAAATCTGGCATTTTTTTGGTTTTTTACTAGATGAATACCCTACCGATTCAAGATGATATTTCTATTTTTCTGTACTGGAAGGAATTTGATGAATTTGCCTAATTTGTGGTAATTTGCCCTGGCGTCTCTTAAATTATAGTGGTGCTCCTAGTGATAATACGGAAATTCAGTCAAATCCCATCACAGTATAACAAAGCAATGGCTGCGCGCATCGAATGATCATCTAATAGCTACAGTGCACTTTAGATTGATCGTTTCTATTGTTACAATATATCTATTTATAGAGGCGTGAGTTTGCATTTATTCCGTGAAGGTTATAGGAATTAAAATCCCAACATCCCTAAGAAATCCCTCGCTGTCTTACGTGGTTGGAAATACTCTTAATCTCTGCTGTCGCACGTTCGAACCCTCTTTTCCTAATTTTGAGAAATTGATATGTTTCGGAATTTTGTCTTAAAAGTGAAATAAGACGATATCTTACAAGATGGCCAGCGCACACAGTGGGCGGAAATCAAAACGGTTCACTTTGTAGGGTTATAACGAGAATCCCATTCTAGAAGCTTAGGGAAGAAGGTTTGAAGATGTTGTGATAGTTTGAAGGGTGCTGAATCGAAATTTTTGGGTCCAACCTCGGGGAAATGTGGAGAAATTGTAACATGGGGGTAAAATTAGTAATAGGGGTTAATTTGAAAGAAGCAACATGGTTGGTTAATGTACACAAATGTATTTGGCTCATTATAAGGATTAAAAAGGTAAACTATGTAAAGGTTCCGACTTCTGCCCCCCAGAATGACCTTGAACCTTTGTCAGGGCTAGAGCCGTTGTAAATAAAGGTCGGGGAACCTATACAAAACTATAACTTTTTAATCTTATATGAGACACAATTTGACTGGATTTCAATTTACCGTACTAATTTTACCCCTTTATTTGACAAGTTCCCCAATTTGCCCAGAAGGTTGGACCCAAAAATTTGATTCAGCACCCTTGCAAACTATACAAAAACAATTCAAACTTCTTCCCCCAAAACTTCTAGAATGGGATTATCGTTATAACCCTACTAGTTTGTCCGTATTACTAGCACAGCGCTCTTACCAATTGAAGCTAACAAACCAAGGTTGGAGCGGAGTAATAGATATATATTCAGGTCTACGAGAACATTTATGTATTTTTACTTTGTTCATTTATTTATTAGTTTTTATTGATGTATTTTTCTTAGTACTTCCCTATGAATTTATTTACTTACTTTTACTTATTACTTTACTTCTTTACTTATTTAATTTTTGTTTGTGTATTGTTTTATTGATTTACTGATATACGCACTTAATACTTGTACTTACTCATTCAATCACTCACTCACTTACTTTCTCACTCACTTCAAATTGCTCAATTATATTTACTTAGTTACTTAGTCACTTGCAAACTTGCTACTTACTCCATTCATTACAGGCTTACTCACTCACAGTCAATCACTCACTCACTCACTCAACCATTTGCTTGCTTGGCTTGCTTACCCACCTACTAACCTACCACTTACGATGGCGTTATAAAGAAATGGGCAAGTAATTGAATAAGGTCGAATACGTCCATTGTGTTAGTGTCATAGACAGAATGCAGGACGTCGAATTCTGCTCATACTACGCCTACTTCTAACAACAGGCCGACACAAACCACAAACGATTGGTAGGCTGAACTAAACCCCGATCTAGGCTATTAACTACCCATTACTACCCCAGTACCAGATCAGTAGCGCAGACCTGAAAATAATGTACTGATAGTATATTCAACTCATCGTGTCCACACCTCTAGTACTTTTCCGAAGGTATGTAATTGTATGAGGGGGATGTGCAGTGGCAGAACAAAATTTTTTTTAAAATACCACGCTAAATCAACTTAAAATCTATTGAAACATGTTGTCCAATAAGCAGAGAAAAATCAAAAAATTTATAGCAATTAGATGAAAAAAAAAAAAACCAAAGCCGTCCAATCGCGCCCGCCGCCCAACTCATTCCAGAACGCATACAGTTACATCTCAAAACATTCTGAATGCTTGGTATTTGCTTCAATGGTATTCCCACTGTAACAGGGGCGAGTTGAATGTTACTGACTTTGGAGCGTCGGTTTTGGATCCAAAGGAACACAAGCCTTTGCCTCTCTATTTATATAAAAGCCGGATTATCTTATTTCCTTCATGCAACAGGTGAATGCGGGCCACCCTAGTTCTGTCCTCCTCTTCCAACAAATGGACGCTTGTCCAAAACTTTTCCTCTCGGTGACACGAATGGGTTGCATCTCTATAGTAATTTATTGAATAGTGTCACATTACTAAGAATTTCATGCCACTTAAAAGTTTATGAACTTTGTTTACCACTTCTAACACTGCAGGTTATATGCATCCGCATTACGGCTAAAGCTTTGTTTAGAATACGTTGTACATTTCGCTACACTACACTAAATAATGCTAATAACAAAATACACCACAACAGACCGTAACGAGAAAATGGTGTTCCGACAGGTCTGGTGATCCGGTTTGACTCCGGCCCCTAGCAAGCGAGCCTCATTAACATTCTACGTCAAGACAAAGAACTCAAACAACGATTTTTGGTGTAATCTTTAGTAAGTTTTCAAGTTTGTCAAATAGCGTTCAATAGTACGAATGTACTATTCGCCCTGTGGCAGAAGTCTTAAACTGAGTCCATAAATATTACCACCCCTTCCGGAAAAAAAATCTTATTGACTGGTAAATCCAAAATCCTGATCTGATTTGTTATTATTGGAAATGGGTACATCTGTTTATAAGATAATCATATCGCCAGTTCGTTATAGGTCGGTATAAATTAAGGATGTCATATACACCTTGCACAAAGGTATCTATCTAGGCATGTTTTTCGATCAGTATTGTGCAAAGTCATACCATTTTGAAAGTTTTCAGAATATACATTTTGTTGGCTAGGTCTTCCTGCTCTTACATTTAACACCTAGGTGAATTAGTTAAAATAAAATAAAACAGTTCTCTCACAAAAATTAGGACTTACTTGAATTTTCGTCCTGCTGCATCCGCAAGAACTTTCCTCATAATTGATGAGAAGCGGGAGTTGTCATGTGACCTACGGGATGAACCGCGTTCACATGAACCTGATGACAGATGAAAATAAATGGAGATAAGCGGTATCTGCCCTTGTCCTGATTGAGGTCTTGCTCCAGAGATGCCATATAGTAGGTCTCCTTGATGGCCACGTTGGAGATAGCTGGCATTCATGTCCAAAATCTTGACATCCTCGGGGAACGTATCCTCAGTTTTTAGGTGGGCTCCTAGGGGGAGGAGGCTTTCTTGTGTTCAGAGATCCGATGTTTAAGGGGGCCTTCGGTCTCACCCACTACTGAGATGGGCAGTCAAGCAGTGAGCCCCGTAAGAACCAATCACATTTCTTAGTTTGTGTCTTTTGGGGGAAACCAGCATGCTCCTGATGGTGTTAGTGGGTTTAGGCTGAACTTGAACCCCCGCTTTACGAATTGTGCGACTTAGAGCCTACTGTAGCCGCCCTGGAATGTAAGGAATGAGATACTGCCGAGGGTGTGTTCTGAGACCCCTGGGTCTAGGAGTGATCTTCTTACTGGCTGAAGAGTGCCACAACACCCTTTGGTGTAACCACACCTGAGAAGCTTGTTGATGTGACTAAGTTCTTGGTTCGCAGAAAGTCTTGATTGGGGAGAATGGGTATTGCCCGGTGTTTCACAGTGCGAATGAGACGCAGCTTATGTTTCAAGTGGGTTGATTACTTTCAAAATGGAGTATTGGTTAGTGTGTGTTGACTTTCTGTACACACTGAAACCAAACTCCCCTCCTGATTTTTGTGAAATGAGTGTGTCCAAACAGGGCATTTTGTTGTCTTGTTCATACTCCACCCATACTCCACCGTGAATTTGATGGCAGGGTGTATTGAAGTTCCAAATGTTTGTCGGTGAAGTTGTCCACATCCGAACGTTTGAGAATGCACATCGTGTCGTCAACGTACGAAACCATAACACTTGAAGTAGTGGGAACGATGAAGTGCCAATGAATTCAAATTCTCCATGACCAAGTTAGCTATGATGGGACTCACGGGTGAGCCCATAGCAGCGCCCTCACCTTGCGCATAAAAAATCCCATTGTACTTGAATTATGTAGTCTTAAGGTCAAACCTTAACAAATCTTCCACTGTTGGCGGGACAACTTGGTGCGGGCTCTTAACGAGTTGTCATCGAGAGAATCATTGATGATGCGTATACTCTCATCCACGGGAACGCAGGTGAAGATGGCAGTCACGTCGTAAGAAACGAGACATTTCATCATCGTTGACATGGATGTTGAAAGTTTTGTCATCCCAGATCCGCGCTGTTTTGCAGTGTCTATCTGTTTTCTGCCTACCAAAG
>JAMKCH010049805.1:0-11023 GCA_023653785.1 Ophioderma brevispina | reverse complement strand
AAGTGAAATAAAAAAAAAAAACCCATTAAATTGATCTGCAATTTCCTTATCTAACAGTAAAAACTGAATTTGTTTTAATATTAGTACAGGTGATGTATCTTTGGAATAATTCTTAATTGTACTACCAAAGTTTCCTAGGATCATTTAAATATTATCATTAATAGCATTATTAAGTAGTTCTTTTCAATGATTTTGTTAAGTTTATTTACTTGGTTTTTCTTAAATGCTAGCCATGCCCCCGTCAATGTGGATCATTTGTGTATGAGCCTTTGAGAAGTAGTGGTCCATGTCTTTAAAAGATCATATATTTGCTTGTAATCCACTAGGAAGTGAGCCCGTGACTCTTTCTACCTTCACAGGACCAAGGTGTATCACAAGCCTTATCAAACAAGTTCCTAAAAGTGCAGTAGGCATTGTCAACATCAATGCAATGTTCACCAGTGCTCCAATTAATTTTCTTAATTGTTATCAACAAAATCAATTATCATTTAAAGTTTTAAAGCATCTTGATTTCACTATCGTAGGTGGTACTTAGTTTCTTATTCTGACGAGTTAAATAAATGAGGGAGTGGTCAGATATCCTACATATGAACACCAGAAGATGAAATTTTATCTGTTTGGAAAACAAAAGCCAGATCAAGCATTGTTTTGGTAGTTTCAGTTTTAGTTATTCTAGTGTAGTCATGAATGAGCTTGCTTAAATTACTATGATGAAGCAAGAGTGTTAAGTTTATTAGAGTAGTTTCTACATAAATTAAGTTTTAAAATCCCAACAATAATAACATCATCATCGTAGGTGGTGGATGTTTGAAAAATGAATCTAACCTTGTCAATGAAATCAACCACGGTTACAAAGAGATAATATCCTGGAGGATTCCAGTGAGTTAAGTATGTTGTTACTAATCCTTTGGCCCATGCATGGTCTGGACAAAGCAAGATGGTTTATCATACAATTGTATTATGTTGACAGCTTGTCGCGGATAACATATTAGTTGGTAATAATATGCAGCATTACGTCCCGTTCACACTGCAAAAGCCCCTTAGAGAAAGTATACAAACACATTGAAGCCTTCTTCTATATGATTCTTAAACTCTTCTATGCTCCTTTGAGAGAAATATTGAAGTAGAGTAGTGTTGATCATTCTGGTTCCGTTGAGAATGGATCTACAGGATGTGAGAAGTGATTCTATTGAGCAGCATTGAGTTGTAGATCTTAAGAGGCCAGTGGGGACAGTGTAATTCCTCTAAGTGTTTGTGGTGTGGGATCGCCTTCTTTGGTAGAGGAGGATGAACGATAGTTGATAAGGCAGCTGGTTGCTTCCCCCCCAAGTAGGTTGTTAAAAAATTCTAACAGCTGATCTTGGAAAAGTGGACTCTTCCTGATGACTGCAGGGATGTTGTCGGGACAGCGTCTCTGGTTGTTGTTTCAGTTTCTTCAGCAGATGGGAGTTCCTATTATATAGTAAAAGGTTCTCAGTCTGGATGGGCAAGGGGTCTGCTTCTGCTATCTTGTGGTTGAAGAAAGGCATCAAGGTTAGTGTTATTCTGGACTGGCTTGCCAAGTAGAAAACTAAAGTGTGAAATCTGTGCTTTGGGTGTTTCACCTTTGTTCTTATAAGTGGTGGAGTAGCCTTCTTATCGGTCAAGATCCCTCAGAGTCTAACAGGCAGCAGAATGTTGTTTCAAAGATGTAGGGGTTGTTGTCAAGTGCTTCAGCCCTTGGATAACATGCTGCTCCAAGACCACGGTTGAAGACATCATCAGCGAAGCCTTAGCGGCATGAAGTTCTGCTGGGAGCTTATGGTGGACTTAGACGGTGCTTCTTGGCTGCCAAACTATAGTTTTTTTTTCATTGAGACAAGGCAGCAGTCTTTTCTTTATTCTAGGTAGCATCGCCAGTGCAATTTCTTGGTTGGCTGAAGTAGGGAGGGCAAGCATATACTGTGCTGAAGGGGGTTTACTCTGACGGGTACTTATCGGCTCCACAAGAGGCAATTCTGTGATCAGACTTAACAACTTTAAAGTTTTGTAGGACTCTTAGTTATTTAATGATGTGTGCCACTTCTTTCTGACCAGAATTTAGTCCAGCTGGACAAGTTCTCCGTTGGAAAAGGGATAATCAAACGAAAATGATTCACTGGTATGGTGACAACTTGAAAAGTATCAATTGATTTCGATCATTCCATTTCGTTTAATTTTATGTCGTTTCGGTTGAATATAATTAAAGCCGTTTAAACGCAATAATCCGCCGTCAGTGCTTGCATCGAACCAGGGGTACCGGGGCCGGAAAACTAACATTTGTAACCAAGCTAATTAACCGTAGGATGTGGAGTCATGAAAACAGGTTGACTGATGGACAAAAATTTCGACGCCATTTTCCAATAGTGTCAGCCTCTTAAAAGCAAAAACACCTAAGGGAAGACAGTTTGGGTCTTTAAAAGTTTTTTTTTTCTGGTAAGGAGCAGTAAACTATCCCAAACACTCACATGTGCATGTGCCGATATGTCCCACAAGATGGCTGGACAAGCTATTGACACCAACCTTGACATCGCTTTTATATAGCCTAGGAGATGGATTACGGTGTCAGTCAAATTAAAGATTTTTCAGGGGTAAAGGAATGCACAAAACTTTTTTTTTCAAACTCCATATGAATATAAAATAATGGAATTTTTCATACGCACCACTTTTTCCAAATGCCTAGACATATAAAAGGCAACAATTTTTAAACCTCATACGATCTCTTACAGCACCAGGATGACGATTTTTTGTGACAAAGAGTATGTTTTTAGGTTAATGATTTCAACAGCAACTATATTCTCCAATTGTCAGGTGAGTTAGCGAGTTTAATTTAGAGTAGGGATATCACCATTGCGATACACAAAATGTGGACACCTTGACCACTCTTAATATGTTCATCCAAACATATACTTCTGGAAGTGCATGGGAATTTTGATGTTTAGGCCTTTGTACTTCTTTAAATAGACGCCTATTATTTCTTTCTTTCAGATTAGGTCAAGAGTTAAAAATTACCTTGAATTTTTCAAACACTTAATTTGACGAATGGTCACGTTGTTGTGAACTGTCGGTAGTTAATATTTTGGGTTTTCGTTCAGCAGCGGCCTGAAGAAAGCGCGGGAGAGGTAGGAAGTTTCCAGGGAGGAGTTTACTGAGGATTTTGAGGAAGAGTTTCTTATCCAGCATCTGGGTTAAATATCTTTTATATTTGCCAACAGCTCAGCCGGACATTTGCAGTAAAACTCTTACCACTTCCTAGGTACTTGTCGTTAAAAATATTGGCTATTATCTAGGGAAAACTGTGACATGGGAACTAAACATTCACTTATGTATTCCCCATACAGTTTGTGGAAAAATAGTTTTATCGAAGTCCCGGACCCAGAAAGAGAAAAACACTTATTTGACCACGAAAATACAGTCATATGTTATATAATAAGAAATTAACGGTTTCTTAGATTAGATGTCGGCCATCCTTTGAAAAAAGCATTTGTATATAAAATTGTCCTGGATCAGACAAGTATTTCAAGTATATTGAACCTCTTCGCCCAGGCAACATACATTTGACAATTCATAGCTCTGTTACTTTTTAAAATGGCGGCATTATGAAAATGTGCGTTTATGTATATTGCCACCACTTTTAGTTTTCGTATCACGCATTCGTTTCAACTATACAACCAATGATCGATGTTAGTATGATTGCCAAAAAGTGTTATTATTCCCGGCCCTGGCCCTTTTTGGCCCTTTCACTTCATGTTGCAGCATTATGTACCCCATCAATGACTAGAGTTTTGGAAAAAAAAATCCAAACGGCAAAGTGCTTTTCACATGGGTCACTTGAGCCCCCCCCCCTTACTACACCAAACGGGAGTGAAAAAGACCTAACACTTGTGTGAAGACAATAGAAGACGGAATTAAGAATATATGATCAACAAATACCTCATTTTGACAAATTGGGACAGGCATTTAATTAGAGCTAATCAATCAGCATAGTTTTGTGACAGTTATACCAAAAAAGTATCTTAACCCAAATATATTAGAATGCAACAAATGATATTGCTAAATTGAGTTGGTGATGAAAACCATACTGTAGTACTTCATAAACGTTATGGGGAATGTAACAATTGAAGCCAAGTTACAGAACTCAACGCCCTATTTATAAATTTGTTTACAAACGTGGAGTTTGTCCGAAGAGTGTATCTAATTCGTTCTTAGATACAACGCATATAACACAGATATTTTCAATCCTTAACTAATTGTGTGTCGTCGACAGTTGGGGAGCAACAAATGGCCGCCACTATTGATAATCCTAACATGCATTTCTTTGGTAGTCCACCCATGATATCGGGCTTAAAACGTTCTCTTCCAGGACCGCCCGCTCAATGCAAGCTTTTCTAAGCGATATGTTTGCTCGCTGTTAGATTTTTATGAAACAATTTTACTCATTTTGATCCCAAATGTAAAAAATACTGCACCCTTTCAGAAGTTGTTGTATTCACAGTCGGGCCTGTGGTAAAAATAAACTAATGTGACAACGGCCGTACGTACTTCTTGTCTTTTCAACCTAATATTCAGTGTCAACCTTGAATCTGCATTTGATTATTGCCTATGAAACAATTTGGGTTTTTTAATGAAATTGACCTCTTGTTTGGAGTGTTTTCTTTAAACTCGACTGGCAAAGCCAAGTTCATGCCAAACATTAAAGAATAACCAAGTCAATAGCCATAAGGCATTACGGACGATAGTAACTGGGGGGATATGGCTAATTGCAGGAAGGAAACTCCGGTTTATTGTCTACGCGTCGGACCTTCTTTGAAAGTTGTTCTTAGGTTTGTGGAAGCGGTCTATAGAAAAGATTAGAAAAAAACAAAAAACGCTATCCATACAGGTGTACTGATCCCAGCAATACAATTTACGAATGATTGGGTTGACCGTACTTGTATTCTAATACGGTCAAATTAAGCTGCTACCGCCATGTTTTGCACAACTTTCCATCAGTCATCGTCCATTCAAAAACAGGAACGCTAGTTTTAATGATTATATGAAGGTGGATTGCTTCCGTGTTATAGTTAAGCCTAAGAACATGTTCTTTAAAACCCACAGACGACTCGTAAAGCAGATAGCTTTTACAGGTCTACCTAAACCTCACCAGCGAAAGACAGGCGTATTCGGAACAGTGAAGGTCATTGTATTCCTATATAACATACAGTATCTGACTTTGTGAATGTTCTGTTGTTCGATCAAAAGTTATGACACAAAAAATAATAATTAGGCTAAAATACTGGATGTCTTTAGCCATAATGAAGGCTCCTTAGTGGTATGATTTTTTGTGTGTAAAAATTATATCGTCTTCTTAGTCTTCCAAGGTCCAATACTATCATTTGAGGAGCAAATTGAACGAAAGACAAAATTAGTAAAATGGTGGTAAAACAACAACGGTTCGTGAAAAAGCCGTCATAAAAATCCTAAATGTTTCAACTCCTTACATTTTGGTTATATATGGGCTATTCTCAAAAAAAGTGAAGCCCTTCAATTTGAAAAATCGGAAAAAACAAAGTCGCGCTCAAAAATGTATTCCCATATCATACATTTTTAGAAGATAACATATCATACACATGGAACAAAAAAGTTATGAAACACCACTGTCCCATATTTTTTACATTTGAACCTTCAAAAAGTGTTTGTCTGTTTTGGGCCGTGTATATTACGTTATCCGATATTGCATTCTCGGATTAAATTTTGATTTTTAAAGAAGTTAACACTTGATTATGAATCTCACTTATGGTTGCGAGACATATCAGGAATGCTTGTAGTGAATGCAATAACTGGTATGATACAAGTTTGTACTTTAAACGGCAGTCCTTCTCTACTCCTTTTGTATTTTTATCGATATATGAAAGTTTTCAAAACAAGACACAGATCTTTTTTTTCAATACGGATAGTATCCTGAATCTTAGGGCTTAAATTTATTTACCTTTAATAAGCAATTTTAACCCACTTTTAATTCAAGTATCACTTGCATGAAGTACGAATTAAATCTATTTCAATATCATTCGTTTTCACGTTGTTGGTATGGATAACGTAATATACATCTAATGCAGTAAATCAACGTTATTTGTTAAATCCCACTTCAAACATGATTAAATAATAACGGGACAATGAATACGTAATAGGTTGGTTTTTACTAAAAAAACAATGACACAATGTAGCTTCCATTTGTTCGAGTAGGTTATTTTGTTCTTTATAAAACCAATGTAGGCCTTTATCTCTAAATTAATACTTTCAAAAGACTAAGTGCTTTCACACCGCAGTAAGTTCTGTATAGTGTCTCCATTTTTGCCCTTCTACCATCCGTGTCATATTTGTTATCACTTTATGTTCATTTGAAATCGGATTATTTCCCATAGAGCAGCGGCTGCCATTTTCTCATTTTCTTGGCTTGTGGCTTATTTGGAGAATCACAGCCGTATAATATTTCTGGACGCGTTTAGCTTAGTTGAGTCAGGGGTTTTGAATCTCCATCCGAAGTTCTGGTCATTTTTACGATATACGTAAAAAAATTAAGAATTAAATAAAATTTTTACTGATGTATAATCTGTTCAGATTTATAAAAACATATCATTAAGTTTGCAACAGTGTATTTTAAACCAGCCGACACTGAGGTACTATAGGCCTATATTTCTTTCCCTGGCCCTATCTATTAGTCCCGGAAAGTCCGACTTAAAAACTTCTCTGTTTCTGTCATTCACCCCAAAAAAAATTTTCTAATTTTAAATAACATGACCCTTGTAAGACTTGAAGAAAAGATTGTAACAAAAAAAGCTATTTAATGGCCATAAAAACTTTGCGATTATAATTCGGTATCTCATGCACGAGCCATACTGTGAACTTAAACCCTATAAGCACACCTAATAGCAGGTGTAACATAGCCCCCGTGCACACTCCATGGCATACGGTTGTGGCAGTACTTACAAGCATTATAACTTCCCTATTTACCAAAAAGTGCACAAACCCAGCACAATGTGTACCCTGAAGTGTGTATATTTTACGCAAAACTATTGGTTTAAAACCGGTTTTAAAGAAAGTGACTACTTACCTAATTTGGTCCAAAAATTCTCAACAATATTCGAGGGCATTGGGGCAGAAGACGTAATAATTAAAAATTACCTGCGACGTTACTAGAGGGATTCCTGTATTTTTCGTTTCGTTTGGGATAAGTTATATCGTTTTGTGCTGTGTCAGTGTCTAATATTGGGCGAGTGCCATGTAATCCTAATTTTGACTAATCAAGGTCAGGGCATGGTGTCTATTAGCCAAGTATATCTTTAGTAGTTAGAATCTCATTAATTTAGATTTGCCTATAACGTAATATACCTGCTTAAAACGGACGCATTTATTTGGAATATATGTTTTATCGAGGCCAAATTGCAACCAAGCATTGATGTTATGAATACCAATGTATACATATTTTTGCCTTTGAGCTATGCAAAAGGTATTATCATTGCAGTACAGTTTCAAATAAATTGAGTTAAACAATGATAAACGAAATACAATGGATTTCAGGATCCATATATTGGCTTCTTGTAGCTAACCAAGAAATGTTATCTGGAAGATTGATACTTTCATATATCATTGATGCATTTAAGAAATAAAAACCACTGCACTGGTATGAATAAAATATTTGAGTATGAGGGTTACTGTAGCATTGTAAAATACGTGAACAGAGCTACGGGAAAAACACCCATTTTGGCATGTTTTTGGTGTTCGAGTAAATGACCGGTCCTGATATTAAAGTATTAGAAAATATATAGTCCGTTTGTTGTAGATCTCGCAAAGTACTAAAGAATCATTAAACACGGTTACTTATTTTAAGAAAAAATGCAAAAACATTGTGGATTAAAGAATGAAATAACTCTACTGGCTTCACTTTTTTGAGAATGGCCATATACATAAACATTTGGTCTTTCTTAATAAACTCAAAAATCAAACCAACCATTTATTGAAAATATTTAGTGCACAATGTGCGAGATGAAAAAGAAAAATAAAATGACCGCTTTTCGCCAATAATTTTTCGAACGACAGGTATTCCATTTCTTTCAGTAATAATCACCGTCTTTTGGTAGTCCTTGATTAATTTGTATCTGTCAGCTAATACAGTCCACTCAGGCTGGACGAAGCACTCAAAATGTTTCCATGTTCAACATGATTTCCACTAGGAAAAATTCTTATGGAGAGGGAGTCCATCCTCCATCACTCTCCCACAGTGGCGGCGGGAGATCCGGTATTTTTTGGAACGAGGCGGCACCACAGGCGCACGATTATAACTCACATTTCTAGTTTGCCATGCAATCCGAGTTTTGAAACATAGCCGAAGCGCGTAAATACGCAACTATAATGTTCAAATTTTAAGTGTAAATAAATATACTCATCATGATAATAGAAAAAACCGTCGCCCAACCAAGAGAAAAATCCCGAAAATGACAATCACAACCTGGTAAAGTTGTGAATAAAGTAGACTCAAAGTTACTACACCACACATCGAAAAAACATAACTTACGGATTTCTAATGTTCTACTTTTGTTGGGTCTATTCATAGTAAATTTTCAACACAAAGTTTTATCCTCTTTGAGTTAAATATGCAAAATAAAGGCTATTGGTCATGCTTGTAATTAGTTCATTTCCTGATTTAATTTATACCATGAAACACTATATACACCCAATGTATTGATGGGAACATTCAAGCAATCATTTGTTAATGATAAGTAAAGAAAAACCAACGGTAAATAGGAGTCTTTTCAAAAAGTATTTGAGAAATCAAGAACTAGAATTGACATTTAAAGGAAAACGGGTTAAGAATTTTAAGTGTCTACATAATCGCAACACTATACACAACTGTACAAACAGGAAATGTTGTCTACTCAAAAGCTGTCAAAGTTACAATAAAAGGTCAGGAAATTGTTTTTTAGCAAATAAATCAAGATTGGTATAAAAACGTGATGATTAAACTATACCTTTATCAAGACAAATTTCATAAATAGAAGAAAAACGGTAATACGAGCAGGTAGAAACATGGGACATTTGTTGCAGATTTTCTTTCCTGACTAAAATGTCGATTACCTAGCAATACAGCTTACATCTTCCAAGGAAACACAGGAAAATAGTCGGTCAGTTGTCGCGGAATGCAAGAATGAATTATTGCAGGCCGGTGTAGAAGAAACTGAGTGCTTGCCCCATGAGGAAAGTGATCCAGCCGGCCCAAGGTCCCACGCGTCACGTACCCAGAAGCCACCACACAAAAAGTACAAGAGTCACCAAACCGGACCCTGACAAATCGATATGTGCATCACCCGAGACCGGCACTTCGTGAAGGTACACACACGCTGCCGAAAACAAGGAAGCGAAACCACATACCACATTTTAGAATACTATGGCAGATGGGTGGTTAGGCCATTCAGCACACGCACAACCGTATTTTAGGACACCGGGATGTAAAGTTTCTCGAGAACCAAGTGAATATCAAACAATTTGTAGCTATCGGCTACTACAAACCACACGCTAGTAATTGAAATAATCTTCATTTTTAGGATAGGTATTTTTCTCCTCCAACGAGGGGAGGGGGGGGGGGGGGTGCGCCGAGCGCGCCCCTATGTAGGTCCGCCAGACCACCGCTATGCCCCAAAGGGAAGGCAAAAAGACTTTGGGCACTTACGTGTGTTTGTTCTATTGGGATGAACCTAGGTTTTCAGACGCGGTTTATACATCTGAAAGGCATAATTAATGGGTAATATTACACTCCTGACGTGGTCTGTCCGTAACAGAAATCAAAATTCCTAATTGTCTGTAAAACGAGACCCAATCTGCTTAGTCCACGCAAACAACGCTCAGGCAACGGTTCAGATGATTTTTTTTTTTTTTTTTTTTAATTTTTAAGTAATGTCCGAGGACCTGATGCTTTGGGTGGAAAATGTAGGCACACTGTTGGGGCCGGCCCCTCGGGATCTGACAGTACACTGGTTGGGACCTCTTGTAACGGTTCCATGACCATCCATTAACAATCATCAAATCAAATTTATTGTATTTCCATATCATCATCACACCACAATGATACCAAATATCTAAAAATACAAGAATCACAATAGTACAAGAGAGGACGTTGACGAAGGGCCAAAGGCCAGAATGGGCTCACCTAAAACATTTAGAGCTTTTTATAACTATCAATGTCAACTAAATATTAATATTTTTATAACTACTAGCGGTTAGGGCCGCGCCTCGCGCGGGCAACCGCTAGCTTATTTGAGTGGGAGCGTCCTAAACTGGTTGATCCCTCTTCACATGACGCAAAAACTTAGATACTTACTGTATTTCTCCAAGCCTCGTTATTTGCCTTTATATGGGCGCGTACATGTGTTATGTCAAAGCTTTCAGATTTAGGCCCCCTATCTCAATATGAGCTATGAAGCCAGAGGACTTTAAGACTGCCAAATTAATGTGCAAACCAAGGAACTCGGCGCACGCACTCCCAAAGAACCCCCCTCCCCCAGTTGGAATAGTTGTGGTCGGAGGAAAGGGGCCATTCTCCGCTGACGTACTAATACTGGGGACGAGGGAAGCACTCTTGGGAAGAAAGTTGAGGAAAATCGGGAAATTTTGATTGTAAAGCAGGGCCATACGCGGTTTATTTGTGGGGGGGGGGTGCGGGACTTCGAAAAGTGGACCTTCTTTGGAACCAGGGGACCTTTTTTTGCTAAAGGTGACATAAATTGGACCTACCCCTAACCCCTAAAAACTCCTTTTTGGGAAAAAAAAACCTTTTCACATTTAATCACTCCCACCAAACAGTGACTTTTTGGACTAAATTTGGACCTTTTTTATCAAAACAAAAAATCGCAAAAGTGGACCGTTTTCCCGTTTTTGTGGGGAGTTTTTGGGGACCGCCCCACCCCCCCCCGCGTACGTGACTGGGTAAATAAAATCAGTCGTTTTTGGACTGACTAAGCCTGCGATCCGGGCT
>JAMKCH010049804.1:0-10350 GCA_023653785.1 Ophioderma brevispina | reverse complement strand
ACTGGAATTAACCAAATCGGGAATCACAAGCAGATAGTTTGTAGCCACCTTTTCTGTTTGACCTCATTAAAACTCATAATAAAAACCCTGAAGTACATGTTCCTGCAGCCCATAAGGTGGCCTAAGATGACAAATTTTTTTATTGTGTTCAGAGATTGTTTTCTCAGTTTAATGGTAATTAACCATCAATCCCTTCTCACCCTCCTACGAATTGTAATTAAATAAGTCCACAACTGTAACAAATTACAGATTTTAATTATTATGGTACACTCATGTATAGCATACATGTAATGAAGAACAAAGAAAAACTAATTTCCAAAGCTGATACATGACGTAGTGTGTCTGTGGCACACTTTGACCATGACCAGAAGAATTTAATTATTTTGGTGCAGACTACTTAATTAGAAATAAATTAATATTACTGGAAAATTATTTCAATAAAATTGTGTACAATTCCATTATCTTATTTTGTGCAATTAAGTTATTCGCATGGAATGTTGAAACTGACCGCGAACATTTGGAATCATATATTTCATGTGGTAAAAAAACCGTTAGTATGTGGTAAAAATACTACACCTTATTAACCTATTTAATTAATATTTTTAATTATTTGTGTACAACCAAATTAGTGTCTAATTGATAAAAGTATACACTTATCTTTATGTGATGGAAAATTTGAGATCTATAGCATTCTATACTTTTGATGTTATGAAGCTCCAAAGTTTTGCCTTTCCACACTATTTGTGTGTAACTCTATGGGCTCCTCAACAGCGGCACCACCTGGGACCCATCGGTACTCTTCGTGACAGAACTGGTTATTAGAAATCAAAAACCCTGGGAATTCTTTTATTTTAAAGAAGAAAAGAAATAAAGTAGGCAACAAGATAAAACCATATTTATTGACATAGACTAAGTGGAAGTACTAGAAAAAACATTAGATACCTTGAAAAAAAAACAGGCAACGTGAAACAAAACCACCATTTGGGGGGACCAGTTATGACTTGCGACCTAATATGACAGTGATCTGGCGTAGATCAATAGACATTGGTGGGTAAACATCCTTTCACCTCTGGTCAGTTTACACTATCTAAATGGAGTAACCACCATCTCATTCAAGATTTCTGAACCCAATTATTTCTATTTCTTTCATGGTTTTGCCATAACCTATTTTGGTCATGTGCATGCAAGGCAACCAGACGCTTTTATTCTGCCTCAGTCAAAACAGTTGTTGGCTCACTCACGTGTTCATTGAGGATCTGCAAAAGGAGAATGCCCCCTACCAGGTAGATTGGATCAAATACAAGGCACAATGATAAAATCAGTAGAAGTATTTGGTTTTGCATTTTTTCTTTGAAGGATTTTATTCAGAACAGTCACCTTCGAGTTTTGTGTTTCAATTTTCATAACCAGTTTTGAGTTGGTTTTGTAACAAAATCAAAATTTAAGAAAATATATAGATGGTGACTTTTCTTAAAGGGATGATCAGCCATTTATCATAAATATTACTATTTTGCAACACCATAAAGTGAGGAGTGAGGAGTAGCATTAATTGACTAAAATTATTTGTTCTCCATTTGTATCAGAACCTTTATAAGAGTTATTTGTTATTTTTAAAATAAAATTTTGGGTCAAAATGAATGGATGTTTATCCCTTTAAGCTAGGTAAGCCTCTACCAAGATCGGCACATTTAACTGGGATTGTGAATTTAAACCATTAAATCAATCAAATGCTTTAATTATATCAAAACCAAAATGTACATTGTGCAGAGATCACAATATGATAAATTCACAATAATTATACTGTATTATCTATACATTTATTGTACACATGATAAAATGTAAACTGATTTCAAAAACAAAATATTAAATTTTACAAAGATACTTCAATATTTCTAATTTAGATAGCATTTGGTTTATTATATTAATTAAAAAGGATCGAGACTGTCATAAATTAGATTACTTTATACAATTTGTTAAACAAGTTGTATACAGTAATACATAAAACTTAAACGTTTCTTAAAGTAAAAAATATAGCATGCTTCAAATTAAGGACAAATACACAACCCTAGGGTGTATTAAGTGACCTTATATACTCTTTAATTTTATGTTATCGGTTCATGCAGAGGAAAGGGGACTAAAGACTATAGACTATAGTTAAACACTGTTTTTTTTCTTCTACTCTTAAAGGCTGACCAGAGATTGTGTGGGCGCCCTCAAATTTCCCAAAAAAAGTGTTTTTTTGCAGGACATAATGGCGTGTCCATTATACTAATCACTGTGTGAAATTGCTAAGCTTAAATCTATTCCTTCATAGGAAAATCAACAAACTTTGTTATAAAATCCGTCCGGAATTTGTGTATACAGTATCCTATGGGACGTAATAATACACATAAGTTATGAATCAAAACGAAAAATCGATTTCGTCTCAAATTTCGGAATTGTGCATTTTATGTTACTACTTTAGTTCTCGTTGACTGTTTTTCATTATTTACACAAAAAAATAATATTTCGAAATCTCTGAGTCAGACTTTTAATGTCCAAATTATAACAGGGATGTGTAAGAATACACGAAAAAAAAATCTGAAATTGATTCTTTTTGTTTTTTATTAGCATGTGCTCTGAACAAAATTATTACCTTTTAAATATTACAATGTTTTGGACTTTTCATACCTTGTTCTTCAGATTTTTTTACTGTGTCACTCACATCCCCGACCTACTGTGCACGTGTTGTGCTTTTGTTGTTGTTGAAAAAGCCTTCTTAAAATAGATATTGTTATATTGTTCATAAAAATTGGTTAAACCCAGGCCAGATTATCTACAGTTTATACAAAACTTATTTAATTTATATCATACAAATTATGAACCAGAACTTTGGCTTTGGTGCGTAGCTAGAAGAATATCGTTCTTTTTAATTCCAATCATGATTGATGGCAATTGGACGAATGGCTCCGGAACGATGTTGCATATTAAGGGTATAAAATATAAAAAGAAAGATTATCAGCATAAATTATTAAATCAAGAAAGATTATCAGACACAAATCATTGTATAGTATAACGTCAATGAAAATGGTTGTTACCATCCACATTCAAGTACATAGAATAAGCAATTTTCATTGGTTCCTAGCCGTCCTGACATTTGCACCATGTTATTCACCAATATAAATCGTGTATTTTGTTGCAATTAATAACTGGAGGCCAGCCTTCATGGGAATAAGTTTTTCTTAAGATTTCTTGGGCCTTTATTAGCTTGTTCAATAACGTCAAAATGTTAGAGCTTATTTAAGTGTACATGTAATGGATTTTTTGTATGTTTGCGTGTTTTAGTGCAATTATGGAATTGCAGAATAAAAATGAAATAAGTGTCAGGGAATTTTCATATTGGAGTGTTATCTAATAACCTACAGACGATGATTTAATTCTCGGGACCCAGATTGAACATAAACCCGGCTTTGTGCAAAGGAATTAAGTCATGCACAGTGGCCCGTACGCAGGATTTATTTTGGGAGGGTGCGGAACCTCAAAAAAAGTGGACACTTTTTGGTAAAAAAGGACATAACCCCCTAAACTCTAAAACTTTTTGAAAATCTTGTATCACCAAAATTTCTTTAAAATTTTGGACCATTTTTATGCAAAAAATCAGCAAAAGGGGAAACCCTTTTGCACCTTTTGTGGAATTTGGGGAGAGGTGCCGGGCCGCACCCCCCCTGTGTACGGGTCTGGGGTTTCGGGGTGGGCTGGGTCTACAAGATCACAGACATGTCTTAGATTTAAATATTTCTTTAGATCCTCTGATGGCTTGACAATTTTTTTTTTTTTGTTTTAGCTGCCTAATCTATGCTCCCCCTTAAAAGTTCCAGGAGAGTTCTTTGTCGCTCCCTTGCTCATTTTAAAAGGCAGTTCCTGATTACCTGTTTAATGACCCTCTACCCATCCATTGCTTTGGGCCTCAGGTCAGCGTCCTTTTGGCAAATTTTTTGATTGTTCTAAGACATTTTCTAAAGAATTGACCTTTAAGACCCTTTACAACCCTCTGACTTTTGCTCCCCACCCATGTGCCAAAACATCAGGCTTCACAAGTCAAAGCACAATGAAAACGAACATGCTATAGGCGGACAGCAGAAAAACTGTTTTTTAGTAATAAGTTTAAAGAAAAATAGGTCGTCTTTGTGAAGGAAATTGGCACATCATTCACAAAGTCAGCATAAGTGTTCAATCTTGTGTAATTTTTCTCGATTCCAAAGTGGTTAAATACTGGGGGGAAAAACGATTACCGCCCATCCTAGGCCTAAATGTTGTTGGAATACATATTTGTATTTTACCAATCCCCCACTCACACAACACCGGGTGGGATTCATAAGACATGAATTATATGTAGAAGGGCGCTCTGAACCGAAAAATAGGAGTATTGGGAAATGGAAAATCGCCCAAGATATTTTCGGGACACCCCGTGTCCATGGATGGATGTATGTGTGAATACAACTCTCAATCAACTGCGGTCCAATGGATACATTGGACCAGTTTGATTGAGGTGTATTCACATCATACATCCAATAATCTTGAAGGTATTGTGGGTCTGACACGATACAAAATTCAACTCAAAAACGGTATGCTCATCACTCCCCGTCCATATAAACTTAAGCACGCACCTTGCGCAATATCGTATTTTGCTTGATAGGGAAGTGTGGGATCGTTAATTGGTATATTATTTGAGATATCCAGACGATTTCACTTACCTTCGCCGACAGTCGGCCATGATGTACGCAAACGATACGGCGAAAAATCAAACCGATGACATTTTGTGACGTAGCATTCAGCGGGAGGAAGGTCGGGTAATGTCGAAGTGACCGAAAATAGGAGTGACCGAAAATAGGCTGACTTTTACCCTAACTTTGAACTAAATCTTTATTTGGGTGTGAAGTTAAATTATGAAAATGTTGGGAAAATTTATCTACTGGCTGAAAAAACACACTCCAATGGCTAGGCCTTGACAAGGTTATTCCATTGATTTACGTTACACCCTCGTATGCTAACCTGATGTGGAATGCTGAGTATAGGACGCTTTCAGAGGGAGAACGAGTTGAATGTGAATATTAAATCTATTCTGGGAAACACCAATATTTTAAGAACACACCATATATGCATTATGGAGGCATTTTGGCGCATTTATTCCCTAATTAGGGTTAATGAACTCTTTTTGAATGAATCACTATTGTTTCTGTGAAGTGTTGGCTCGCGAGTCAATAAAGATACAAGGCGGTGGTAATTACTTAAAACTAGCGAAAATGTTCTACTCAAACGAGCGGGGACAGTGTTAACCCTCACGGCGCGAGGCGTTGTATTGAGTGGTAGTGTTAAAACCAAAAAAATATAAATTGAGTTTTAGAATACCAGAAAGTAGATTCATTAAAAAGAAACCTACTACACGATAGAATACAGTTTAAATGTTCTGTTACCTGGTTCTTGCAAATTGCAATCTAGCTGAGATAAGCTGGTGAGGAGTCCAACGCCAAAAAAGATTCCAAACCTTGCAGTGGACCTGATGCACATCATAAACCAGTGTACAGAGACTCGAAAAATGCTAATTAATTACGCTAATGATCCACCGCTATATACAATACAAATTTACCGCGCCAATTGTGACGTAAGAGATTCGACAAACTTCGGAAACGATCGGATCCCATCGCCAGTGATGTCATCGACCAGGGCGGGGTCAATACGCATGCGCGATATTGCGATTCTATTCGTGTGCTTAATTTCCGCAGTTCACCTGAAGTTTCAGTATAAGGCCCAGAGGTCGACCCATGTCCAATGATTTTTCCACCGTTGCCGATCTAATCTTTAAAATTTTAACATGGTTTAAGAAGGAAAAACATTACCAATATGCAAGTCCCGTTGAAAATCTTGCGATATAACTGGAATATTTTAGATTTAAAAGTTTACCTGCGTGACCCGAGCTGCACCATTCGCCAGGACGCCGCCATTGTATGGCGCGTGTAATTGCTTTTTTGAGGTAAGTCAAGGGAACGCATAGGTATTGAGTTCAGGTCAACCCGGTATTTTTACATCCATATGCATGCTACAATCAGGTGCGGCAGGGGCTCGCATTCAAACATTTGAAACGGCATTCACTGCAAGAGCGCTGCCACTTCAACTCTCTGGGGACTATTGTAGGATTTCGGTGCACTAATGCAAAAACTTCTCCGAGCATGATGAGTCATCAGCTCAACTGTCTGGTCACCGGAGTCTCCTGGCGTCAGTGTGACGTCATTAATTAGCGGCGCAATGCACTAATTAGCTAATCCAAATTCTAAAGTACAGTGTGTTTGTGTAGCTACTACTTCATTGTTGAATTGAATGATGCGATTTATGTTGGTAGGAATTTGGCAGCATGCAACTTTAGACTAGTCTTACGTCGTTCTTTACATTCTTATTGAGCGACGGAGTGCTGCGAAGCCAGATCTTAGTTTACAACGCTTAAGCTTTCACTTCCAATTTCAATCGAAATTTACAACAGATGCACTTGATTAATGAGTAAACTTACAAACTTACCTCAACTTACATGCACAACAACGTCACACTTTGCTCTGCGCTGACCTGGGCAATCTTGGCGCACTTCAGAAAATCCGTGAGTTAGTGTGGGCGATTATAGTCACCCCTTCCCCACAACAGCTCCCACCCCTTGTTGTAAATTGTTGGCAAAACTATTTTCTTATTTTATTTTTTTATCAAGTTTATACTTATGGGAAAGTGTCAAAGGTCATTTCAAATATCCATTGATAACATAACTATCAGTGTCCCCGTAGACAAAATCAACTTGATCTATAGGCCTAATAGAAGTTGGTCTGAGGATTATATTTTACTTGGAAGGAATTAGGGAAGCTAACACTATAAAAAAGACATTTCACATATTTTCACTGGCAGCAATTCTGCGAACACATCACCGTAAAATTATAGTGCACTGTATTAATCAAATGGATAGTCTGGGGTGCAGATATAGCCAGGGGTGGGTGACCGTGTGAACCCACCCACCCAAACGGACCATTCTGCAAAAAGGTCCGCTTTTATCATGCTGAAGTTGCCGCTTTTTGCCTCCATCCAACGCCGGCCTGAGGCATATTTGAAATCTAAATTCAACTTCTAAGAGATAAAATTTCCAGAAAAGTATGGTTTTGGTTTTAGACCATTAAAAGTAATGTTCAAATTGTCAAAAAATAGCAAGGTCGGGGCTTTGCCACTGGACCTCCACCACGGGCTTTGCCCCTGCGACCCCAGCAGGGGCCATGAAGGGGGCCCCGGCACCCCACCCGTGAGTTCTCGCGCTTCCCGATCAGAGTACAATTCTGGAAATCCGGCACCCCCCCCCCCCAAAAAATAAACTCCTGGCTACGGGCATGGATAAGCATAGTAAGTTGTGTTGATATTGCACATTGTCTGTTTCAAGGAAATTTCCGCCTAGCCTTATGCTGCTTTATGGGCCCAACCAGTATATGCATTGCTAAAAGTGGTTGCTATACCTGTAAAATACAAATGTAATTTACAGCAATTATACGGTAAAAAGGCTATTGTATTTTGCATGGATTGGGGAGTAAAGAGTATATATAAAAGGACGATGCAGATCTTAAATTACCGGGATTAAGTATTCGACTAAAAATGTACGCTTGCAATTCACTGCTGCAAACGGCTTAGAAAAGGGCAGTATTTGGCTGTAATTTGAAAATACAGACAAAATACTTTATTTATATGTTAAATTTCCAGGCCTGTTATTGTGTTGCCTCTTTTTCAAATTTCAAAGAGTGACAAGATGGAATTACAATATAATATACGAAAAAATCGAAAATACGCGACTGCAAAAATGGGGGTTAAATTTTAACACCAAATCGGTGTCAAGCTTGTTGGTGTTATAGTTTATGGTGTTTATAGTAGGATTTTTTTTATTCATGTCCCTCAGTTCATTAAAAGTTTTTGGGACGTGTCGTCGATTCCATTCGTCTGCATCTGAGAGGTAGTATGCATCATAAAAATTCAAATGTGCGATGTCAGATCAGATTAAGGCCATAATTAAAAAAATATCCCTTTTCTCACAAGAAAATAAGGCAAGGCAAATGCACTAATAGTCAAGATATCAACGTGAACAAACGAAGCTTCACATAGAAAATAAAATGTACGGATATTGGTAATTATATACTCACCTAAATTTTAGTCGATATGTTCATTAATGCTGTGGAAGAGGAGGAATCTCCAATATCAGAATCCTCCAACCATTTTACAACCACATTATGAATTTCAATATCACATGTTACGTTGTTGTTTTTCCAGTCTGATTTCTATTAACGTGCTTGCATTGCATTTCTTCAGTATTTTTCGTCACTAACCCTAAACTACCTTTTGATTTCTAGCCTATCTCCAGAGAAGGAGGAAACAAAAGTGCAAAAAAATCCGCATTTTCACATTTTAGGGACACCTGTTATGTTAGTGGAATCTCTCTTTGCCACCTTAAAAATTAATTTAATTTTTTATTTTTATCTGTTTGTACATTTACACTTTTTTACATTTTAAAGGTTTTATTTTGAATTTAGGTGATATCAGTACTTTTTTTACACAAAGTGTGTCTCAAAAATAAGTGAACCAATTGATCACACATAAAACACTAGAATTCGCGTCTCGATTTCGCGCTCGCTATATTCAAAGAATACAAGCTGTGGTCCACTCCACGACCTTTACCTTGGTATGGGACCTTTGACCTCACCAACATATTGAATGATCCTTGGTGTACCTATATGACACAAGTGTGGTGCCAATTGCAACTTCAATTTTAAATTGAGGTCAATTTTAACATTTTAAGCCTATTTTGCAACTGGACCTCACTGACCTTTGGGACCTTTGCCACATGGACTTTGACATCATCACATATAGATCCCAATAGTGCACTTGGACACAAGTTGTTTTTTTTTATTATTTATGTAGAGCTATCTAGGCTTAACAGCATTATCTAATATAAAACTACTGACGGATGGCGACAAGATATATTACTCCCTTTTGAAACTCTGCAAGTCTGGTTTATGTTACATGAGCAGGAAGGGCATCCATAAGCCTACCTACTACAGAGAATGATGGTAGAAATGATTTTTGTGGGAGGCCAAGTTGGACCATGGGACTTTCACATCAATTATAATAAGGTCATGAGACTGAGTGAGCGCCTAAGGCGAGGATCAAATGAAAGCAGCTCAGATAGCGCTGGTTGAGGAGAGCTGGTGCTTGTCCATAGAACATGCGGTGACAATTCCAACTGCCCTTTTGGAACAAATTGCAACAGAAGTTTTTTTGGTTTAAGATTGTACAAATTAACCCCTCTGAACATTATATCAAAAATCCTCCAAACATCAGACACCGGGAAGGGGGCTAATTAGCTAAATCCAAAATGCCGCCAAAGGCCACTTTGAGGCCTTGTTCTCCTATGTTGGTTTAGGGACCCCACACATATGTTATAGTAGATACAAGATATGTCACCAAAGAATCAAATAAAGCTTATACAAAAGCATATGACGTGTCTATGACGTAACTACACAATGTGACGTAAATTATTACGTATGATATTACGTCATCGGGAGATTAAGTACTTAGAAAAGCAGATTGTCCAGGCCAGCGTTGTACACCGTGACCACATAAAGCACATGGATCTACTGTAAGGTGGATCATAAGATTTCCACAAATATATTAAGCTGAGAATGTTTCTTGGTACAAAAATTGTGAAATTTCTAATTTCGGAAAGGAGCAAGAGAAATTCAGCCTATGTTTCATAATGAATATACGCCAAACACCAAAAAAAAAAGATAAAAAGAGCCCTTGTTTCCCTTTTAAAGACATTTCTGTAGCGAAATATTAAGTAAGGAAATCGATTGAGGGTCTAATCTATGTGAAATACTATAGAACATAATAATTGGGTGACTCAAAATATATATTTGCACCTTAATAGGCAGTGGCGTAACCAGCTTTTTTTTTTTTTTTTTTAATTTTTTAGGTTTTTTCTTTTTTTAAAATTTGTTATAGTATAGGTCTATGTTGTTTTCACTGTAAATTGCCACTTGTACAGAAAATCCACTAATTTTTCAGGGGGAAAGAGGGCCCGGGGACACTCCCAAAAAATAGGGGACGGGATGTGCAGCACTATGAACCCCCATTTGTAAAACCTGAGTCACTGAAAGACCCCTTTTTTTTAACCTGTCACTGCATGAAGACCCCCTTTTTTACTCTCAGTTGATGCCTCGCTTTTTAAATCAAAGTCTATGAATAGGACCCCCTTATTCTATTTCATGCTCTACCGAAAGCCCTCTTGTTCACTGATGGAATTTC
>JAMKCH010049803.1:0-10682 GCA_023653785.1 Ophioderma brevispina | reverse complement strand
TAGAAAAATATAGCGGTGTTGCACTTTTCGCAGCGGAGGGATTTGTCTGTGCTTCCATAAAGGAAACCCTACTGCACATGGACCCCTATGTCTAGTTTAAATCGGACATAAACTTTTGAAGAGACGCAAACAACCAAAACCAACCAGAACTGAAACATGACCTAAGATGACCATGGACTTGAGTCTATGACCTTTGACATCATTCCTCAATAAAGGAAACCCCCTTACGGACCTTGACCCCAAGCCTGGTTAATCGGACAAACTGTTGAAGGAGACGCGAAAAAAAACCCAAAACCAACACAAGCTGGAACATGTCCAGATGCCCTTTGATCTTGGTCCATGACCTTTGACATCATCCACATAGAAGGGAACCCCTATTGCACCTTCCCCAAGTTTGGTTTAAATCAGACTTTAAACTTTTCGAACAAGAAGTGAAAAATGAACACCTAACCAAACTGGAACACACCAACATACACACCACACACATAAATACGGACATGCGCGCCCTCACAAAATCCCCTACGGCTTCAAGCCAGGGGAATAAAAAAAGGATAATAACCTTGACCCTCCATTTGTAAAAAATGGCTTCTCCCTTGGCCCTATAAACAAATCCCTACTTACCACTGCATAATATGTTGTGAAATTTGGTTTTCAGGTCTGGCACCCCATTGTAATGAAAGCTCCTGTGTTGCACCTATCTGACACTGTACGGAAATATAAATGGTAATAGAACCACAGCTACATACTTTGTGAAATGAAACAAAAGAGAACTGACGCACTGTACCCATCAGTTTACATGCTTTAGCATCAAGAATCAGGAGCATGATGATGGAATACAGCTCATAATCCAATGTGTGCCATGAATTAGGGGTTCACTAATGGATTTTCATGAGTAACAGAGATGCCAACATTGAAAAATTTTAAATAAAAAAAGGGAGATTTTGCGATTGGGAGCGCTTGTGGACCGAGCCCCTCGCGGCCGTGGTCCAGGGGCAATTGCCCCCGGTCGGATCAAGGGGGCAATGTCCCCAAAGCTCTGCATTTCTATTGCTTTAAAAGCCACGTGGCGCCATAATACAGACATGGCAACTTTAGAATAAAGCTGTCAGTATTCACAGACCAAAATCTTTGAAGTATTTTTTGACATGACATGAAAAAGGTTAATGTATAAGGCTAAAACTTTAAAAGCTCATAACGTGAAAACTAAGCTACCTAAACACATATGGAATGCATCATGAGATGAGCTCTTTAAAATACGCTTTCCAGAAAAAATGAACAGAGCTCCCCAGTCTGACAGCCCCATGTAAGGAATGTCAGTACGAACTAAGTCCATTGAGGAATTTTTTATTTTACATGAAAAGGAGGGAAGTCCAAATTTTGAAGGATCATAATTTGACACGGCATCAGAGAGAGCTCTTGAAAAACTCTCCTGAAAAAAATGGAGAGTCCGCCATCTTGACTGTCCCATTTAAGGGGAGCTGTCAGATGACTATGAGACACAATCACATGGAGAATATTGTTTAAGTACAGTAGCATCATTAAAAACTAAGGGCTAAACTTTAAAAGCTCATAATTTGAAAACTAAGATACCAAACACATATGGCTGCATCATGAGATAGAGCTCTTTAAAATACAGCTTTTCCAGAAAAAATGAACAGAGCTCCGCCGTCTGACAGCCCCATTTAAGGAACTGTCAGTACGAACTAAGTCCATATAGAGTATTTCTTAAAAAGTACATGAAAAATATCAAGGCCTGAACTTTTAAAGCTTGAAACTTCAAAACAAAACTGCTATAACAATGCATTGTTTGTTGGTATATCCCTTTGCATTGTTGCAGTTAAGTAGTTAACTAATACCAGCAGAAGAAATTTATGCATACAGCATTTAAATGGTTAAATCAAAATATTAATGTGAGTAAACCATCCGAAAGTCGGGAGAAAAACGATGTCGGAAACCAGTTTAACAGACTTTATAATTGAAAATCTTCAATCTAGTCTTTTATTCAACTCTGAAAAATATTGCCCTCTCTCCTTAACTTTATTGTTCTTTATTTATTTTCCTTTTATTAAATATACAGAAAATCGGGAGATTTGCTAGCAAAATCGGGAGACGGGAGAACAAACGAAAACCCGGGAGCTCCCTCCGCCGAAACGGGAGAGTTGGCATCTCTGGAGCAAACGCTTGTTTTGGGCCCCGAGGGCAGGCTGGCGCCGGGCGTCGCGAACACATCATTATTTTGCATGTTTGTACCTTAAATCCTCCAAAATCAGCTGCAAAGTAACTCTTTTCATGTCATGTTTTCGTCTTCTTCACACTTGAGAAAAAGCGCACGATCGATGTATCAAATGGGATGTTCCATTACAGAATAGGGGTGTGATTCGAATGTGCACTAACATTCAAAATATTTGAAAGCATGTTTTGTGTTTTATTCAGCACATATTCCAAAAAATACATTTTTTTTTATTAATAGTCAAGTATATTGGGCTTCAATATTTATTTTGAGACAATAATAGCCATAGCAACCATGCTCATTGTACACACGTCTACCTCTTTCTACATGCCTACACAAAAAATGATCAGAAATCGATTACTGCAGGGCATTACACGTTGTTTAGGACGGGCTCTCAACCAATCACAAACGCGGAAATCTCCTGATGTGTGAACCGGATTTCTTTCATAAAAGCATGTGAACTCAAATGTACTAAAGGAACTATCAGTGATTTGTTAATTTTTTTTTTTAAATAAAATTTTTTTTTGCATATTTTCATCACATCCAATCATAAGGGCGTCATGCATGTAATACGAAGGTCGCCGGTTCGAATCCGGCCAAGTGAACATGGGAAAGATAAATAAAATATACATCCTTGTCTACCTGAAGAACTAAGCAGTTAAATTTCAAAACAAATATAAAATTGTATGTAAATATACTATTCTGATGCTAACCTAACACCTATAGATGATATCTATCGCTCCTCTACTAACCCTGGCTTGATAGCTTAGTTGGTAAGAGTGTCGTGCATGTAATATGAAGGTCGCCGGTTTGAATCCGGCCAAGTGCACATGGGGTTTTTCAACACTATCGTGCGCTGGCCATCTCAAGGGAAAGATAAATAAAATATACATCCTTGTCTACCTGGAGAACTAAGTAGTTAAATTTCAAAACCAAAAGCTATCTAATGAGGATAAAACTGGGGCATAATTACATTATACCCTTTGCACGTACTTTGTATCATATGCTTTATTCCATTAATGGAATAAAGCACATGATAAAGAGTAGATGTGAGAGGGTATAATGTAATTATGCCAAAACTGGATATTTGGGGGATTTTCTATCTGAACAGACACTTACTGCAACACAAAGTGAATAGATTCATCTTTTTGCAGCACTGCCGTTTCTTTTTTTATTATTAATTTTTCATATGAAAAAAACTTATGAGAATTCTACAGATTTATCCTTCAATTTTAAGCTATTCCTTTAAATTTCAAATATTTTCATGCTTTCACATGGATCACTGATAGTGCCTTTAACCTCTACTCTTGTCAACTGAGGACAATTTGACAAGTACTCTAAGCTCAACACAGACACTCACATTCTTGGAAAATGTGCCACAACCAGGTACATGTCTTTATGTGAAAATGTCATTCTCTGTAATCAGGGATAATCGCATGTCAAGTCGGAGGGATATCAACATTTTACCCAAAGAATCTGATTGTTCCACTTGCATATTTCAAAATAAAATTATCATGCACAGATTTGACAAGATTGATTTGTTACTATGGCAACTTGCACATCACCTTATCAGCCTAAAACTTCTGTGGTTGCTAGCTAAGTCCAGTGCATGCTTACGCACACAAACGCACGCTTACGCACACAAACGCACGCTTACGCACACAAACGCACGCTTACGCACACAAACGCCCGCTTACGCACACAAACGCACGCAAACGCGCGCTTACGCACACAAACGCACGCTTACGCACACAAACGCATGCATATGCACACACACACAAATGCATGTACACACGCGCATGAATACACATACACAATCTCCGAACTTACCAGTAGTTTGGTGCTGAGAACACCGTGATACATTTGCCGTCGTGTGCTATTTCATATCCCTGTGCCTTCACCTCATGGCTTCGGATAACATATTCAAGGTTATTTTTTCTGTAGGAATCGCATGGTGACGTCAGGACCAAACTGACATCCCACACCTCGTTTGCTGGGGTGATCTCCCTGGCAGTATTTGTGGATCAGACCATAATAGTTCACACATAATGCCTGAAAAGGGGGGCATAATAGTATGATGGTGTTAGTTCACACGTGATGTCTGAAAGTGAGGATAAGTAATAAACCTTTCGCCATCCATACAGCTTGCACAAGTATTACACTTACGAACACCAAAGAGCTTTTGCTAGTATGCCACTAAGTATAATGGCGATTTTACAGATCATAATACTTGCTGCTTTTATATTTGCTTCACTGTGCAGTTGCACTGAAAAGCTAGCAGTGCCCAAAAACGGCAAGCAGCGTCTTTAAGAGAAATCTATCACCCTCAGTGGCAGATCAAAATGAGTAACTACAAGTTAACTCGGGAATGTTAACCAATTGTCACATGGCATATTACGCTGCAGTGTCGCTTTGGGCAGCGATTCAAAACTGCAGGCATGACAATATGAAACCACAATCTTGGAAAAAATTAGTTGGAACACTTACCACAATTTGCTACATTGCTCACTCGGGCCAGAGTTAAGAGCCTACAAGCCCCTGTTATCACTCAATTGAAAGCCCAAACACTCCACTTAAACTTACCCTTCCCCTACCCCCATCAATCAATGTTGGGAGAATTGGCAAGACTTCTGATGATGATACCCCATTCAATATTGATTTCCAAAAATCATTCAAAGTGTTCCAACAATTATTTCCAAGATTGCAGCATAGCTGTGGTTGGTGAAACTGTGTAGAAAGGATTTAGAGAATTCAACCATTTTGCATAAAAATATTAAACAGGGGTTTTCAATGGCTATGTTGTGGACCTAATGGTGGTTGGCATCAGGCAGCTTGAACTCTGAAATTCACAGTAAACATAGCAAAACAAGCTTAACAAGGTGTAATTTGACCTTCGTTACCCTACCAGCAGATATAATTGAGAACCACCAAATTGAATTTTTGACAGATAATAGCTCAAAGATATTATTGGTAAAACCATCTTTTAAAAGTATATAACACAGAGACATTTGGTATGTTATCTCTTTCGCTCCCATCAGGTTGTTAAAGTTAACATTTGGAGAATATTACTCAAAGGTTTATCTCACTGTAGCCTTACCCTCGTCAGGCGGTTGCCTATTTCTGATATTTTCCTAATGTCATCTAGTGTAACGTCATCTTTACGGAAATAAGCCCCGTGCATTTCCTGGCAGAACAACATGGGCGAAAATAATCACCCAGAAATGGATTGCGTGGTATGTGGTAGAGTGGTATAGAAAATGCAATAGATATTGGTTAGGAATATATTTGCCTCTTATTGATCTCAAACGGCCCTCTGGAACCAAATCCAGGACCAACAGATTTCATACCAGTTTGATTGAATGTCAGTGGTAGAGTAAGTGTATGATTGCCAGTACCCTAAATATGGTAATTAAGGGCAACTACCAAAGTATCATAGTACATTTACCAATATGGTAGTGTTCAAAAGTAGGATAATGAGCATGGGAGGGAACTGATAATGATCATGGGAATTTATGCCTTTTTCCAGGGAAATGGTCTACTCTAGTTCACAGTAATGCATACTGTACTAGTTATGAATTTAAAGACCCTAAATGAGAACTTGACTGACCTTTTACATTCATTCTCACCACCCCTGGAAAAAAAAAAAACAAATGGGAAATTGGGGCGGCGTTCCCCCTATGATGTTTGGTACAGACGTGGTACTCGATGTTACATCGAGCCCACTTCCTTGCCTAGGGGGAACGCGTTTAAGTGGACCGGACCACATCCGAGATCGGGCCCGAGACCACCTCAGGTAGGTAGTCTCAGTACTAGGACGTGGTACAAAATGCACAGTGGGAACGGACGTTTGTTTATACATCGTAAGTGGGCCGGCTCACCATATCACCGCGAAAACCACTGCCTGGTGTGAGCAAGGCACGGGGAGCACAGGACAAAATTATCTCAAAACAAAATCATATTTTAAACTTTGAATTCACAAAAAACCCTGAAACATCTACACATTTCTCCCTGATAGTTCTCTATTGTATCATAGATTTCATTAATATAAAACTACGACCCGTACTTGAGAGCAGCGGTTTGTGGAAAAGTGTGAAAACAGCGGGCTGACGGACATTCATAACAAGTAAACAATGAGCCTTCCGGGTTTACGATGATGAATCTGAAATGGATTACGGTCACGCGCCTCACGCCCGATTCGATTATCAAAATGATCAGAAATGATAGCAGACGATCTTGTGTTTGTTTCGACAGTCAATGTGTGTACATTCAACATTTGATCAGAGAAATCCATGGTTTCCATTCAAGTATCAACAGGATGAACAGAGCAGATCAATTTTTGCCAAATCACTAGTGGACGGAATGTAAGGAAAAACATCCGGGTAAGTGGGCGCGATACTACATCAGAGTTTGGACGGATGGAGTACTATATGCGGACAGTGCGAATGCGAATGAAATGTGGGCCGAAGCCCACTTCTATGTGGACCAGACTAGGTCCGAGCACACATGTTTATAGTGGGAACACGCCCTTGTAGCAGGGGCCTGGGCGCAAATTTGGACATGAAGGGAAATTCTGATCTTCAAGATAAAGCAAATACATAAGAAATAGAGCGGAATCATATACCTTGGAGGGAAATTTTGAAATGGTTCACCACCTTTGTGAACATGGACATATGCATTTTACATGCAAGTTGGCAGGAATTAGACTCTACATTTGTTGTTGGTGATCAAATTTGACTTTGTCCAGTCTCTACCACATCATATTTGAAGAAAACTAAAGTGACCCTACCATTACGTTGTTGTTGATATAAGTTGTGCTAGAGGTAGCCAGTTGTAGAATTCTGAAAGAACGCCAGCCATCTGAGCATTGTACTTGGATTTGACTCTCCATGGAAACCATACATCTGATTCACTGGTCTCACTTTCATGATTGCCTTAAAGAAAATAAACAGCAAAAATGTATTCATAGAAGGAGATATGCTTGCTGTCTTTGTCTAATATTTGTGGCATAAAGCAAGGGTATTTAACAATTCATAACTGCATGAGGTGTAGTAAGAACCTTAGAATCAATTCTAATTTTAGCGATAATAACACCAAAGCAGGTCATTAACATCTTATAAATGACCTCCATAGGGGCAAGTTGTTCCTATTATGCACTTTAAAGCACCTTTTTTTAAAGATGAATTCTTTGGAAAATAATGGCCATTTTCGAGATCCAGTCAGGTGGGTGAAACTGCATACAAATGCCCAAAGACAATTTTGAGGTATAGCGCTACCCATTCTATTAGTTGCAGATTTCATGCAGTATAACATAGTTCACCAGATATGACGTATCTAGTAATGACGTAAATTACACAGCGCCACGTACAACCAGGGATCGTAAATAAATCGGGATAGGACACTCGATCAACAGAGTGGAGGCATACTGCATGAAATCTGTAGCTTATCGATCGGCGGTCGTACGTGGCGCTATAAAATTTATGCTACATCATAATACGTCATACTGCATAAATTATTAGCTAATTAGGTAGCTTATTGAAAATGGTGGTGCTATTACTATCGACATCGAAATCAGGCTGGGCATTTGTACAGTTTCACCCACCTGGTACAACCAGCATTCTATTACGTAATGCTAACACCAAGTATCAAGTCCCTACTTTGCATGCATTACAATCTATAGATGTAATGATCTTGCACATCTGTGGAAGAGACTGTTTTGGTACAGCCCCCTCGATTCTTGGAGATTTTGGCCCGAATTCATGCTCCAGGAGCAGGTATTTTCAACTCGTCTCATAGGGGCGCTATTCATTATTATGTGTGCGCTTTATTCCGTTAATGTTTATATTGAAGTATTACAAAAGAACGACTTCCTGCCGGCTCGGATTGCGTGGCGTGTGTCTGTGGGCGCTCGTCTTGTTATCTAAAGGTCGTGGGTTCGAATCCCACTCCAGGAACAAAATTTAGTTTATGATTTTATTTGTATTTTAGAGTTGGAGATTGGAATCATAAAAACATCAGAGTTGTGGATTGAAGTAGAAAAATATTGAATAGCTGCCTTATGAGATAATAAGACTGGTCCTGGTCCTGGAGCATGAATTCGGGCCAAAATCTCCGACGTGCAGCCCCCTCTGAAGAGCACAATCCAATATGGCCTTTTTTGTTGCTGGCAATCCCAAACAAATACTTCTACTTGATACATTTGCCCCATGTTCTTCATGTACAAAAACATTTTTAAGTTCCCCGTGTGTTTTGGACTAGTGACCAATGTGATGTCTTTCAAAGAGGTAAGTTAGGGCTTTTCCTCTACTAGCCTACTGCCACCCTGTCCCTGGCTGCAGAATTCAACTCAGTGCACTGCATCATAGTGTAGACTACTGTGGCCACGACATCTTGGTCTAGGACTTCCTTGTTGGGCATTGGGAATGACAGCTAAACTGTACATAGCAGGACTACGATGACTGACTTTATTAAGTCCAACTTGTTGATTTGTACTTTGTAGTCCTCTATAGAGACATTCTTATTCAGTGGGCGGGGTTTAGTAAGCAAACACGCAATATCATTGGTTGTTGCCTATCTTATACGAGACGATATTAGATGTGTTAACGCGCGCGTGTATAAGGTTACGCGGTGCACGCAGGTAGTACGGGTTGGTTCATTTTTTACAGCGGGTGAATATTTTTGTTTTTTAAACTAATATTATTGAAATAAAACTATTTTCAGTGATTAAAACAACCAAAACTAAATAAGAATGAGAATAAAAGATAGGATTTGTTGTTTTGCCTATCTAATATCGTGTCATATTGGATGGGCAGTCCAATATTTTTATCGTAGTGGATACCGGCTGCGCCGGCATCCACTACTAGATCAGTATCTCAATATTTATCTTTGGGTATCAAAATCTAGGACATCGTGAATCTTTGTCGAATTTGTTAAAGGTGATGGTTTACTTTTGACTAGATCAGTATTTTATTATGTCTAAATATTGTTTCCTGACATATAATTCCTTGAAGAAACTAGCATGAGATATACAAATCAAATATTATAACTTACCCCTGGATAAATGTATATGGTCTGGATATAGAAGCTTGAAACCAAAGAGTGTAAGAATTACTTCTACAGAAAATGAGCCTCTATCTACAAAATCACCATTAAATAACTGAACACATTGGTTAAGGTTTCAAATCAGTCTAAAATACAATTTTCTTAAAATCGATCCTAATTAAATTTGACATCTAATTATGTTGAACACAACTTTTTAATGTTTATGCAGCCACCAACAGGCGTCTTAACTTACCCTCCTCAAGGCTCCTTTGTGCTTCAACATCTCAATATTTAATCTTTGGGTATCAAAATCTAGGACATCGTGAATCTTTGTCAAATTTGTTAAAGGTGATGGTTTACTTTTGACTTTTCGCATGTGTTAATAGCAAGAACTGACCTTGAGTCTTCTGGCTATTAAAAATTATACTAAAAAATACTGCCAAGTTAAAACTTGCAAAATCTCCCTCAGTGAGAATGTTAAGAGAGACTTTGCATGGTATTCCTGGGGAATAAGAGCAGAAAACTTGGTAAGAGAGAGTGTTAGCTGGGGAATAATAGGGGAAAGGTCTGATATGACTTTTGACCTTTGGATTACAGACCTGTCACAGCGTAAGCATTGGTAGATACTAAGGTCCTGTGGTGCAAGTGTCATCTAGAATGGGCCAGGGGTCTGATGGGTACATGAGGAGACAGACGGACAGAAGCCGACAACAGATTTTGCTATGACAAAATCCTCCTCCTGCTAAAGCACCAGGGGGGGATAAAAACAGGGGATGTGTTTCTCAATACAGATACTGACTTTACAGTACTGAGTACCCTGCAGCATTTGTGAAAAAACTTTCGGTTAAGTTTTGAGGATCTCAATTTATCCCATGATGTCCAGTACTGAGCGTCTCTAATGTCTCTGATTTTTTTAATATATCCTCTACACTACCAGGCATCTTGGAACATCAAATTTCGGCTACCTTGGTTAAATGGCATTCATTGATTACATTGAGAAACATTTGATTAACTATGGCAAGATACTTCTATTATGCTACAAAACTCTTATCAAATAAACAACAAGGATACATAAGGATTGTCCAGTGAGGGAAGCTGGTTGAGTTCAAATATATTTAAGAGATCGTAGTATTGCCCATGTATATCTCCGCACACTGTGAACTTGGACCCCTCTGGTACTGTGATATCACATAGAGCTGGTAGTTTCTTGAACAATTCATTGATTTGCACTAGAATCTATAGATAAAAAAAGAATGAAAGCTTCACGGTAAAAATATGATATGACTACACTCAAAAAGTTCAGTTGAAACAATCTTGAATCCAAGGGAAATAAAATGTGTTGACTGTGAGCTTACATTTATCATTTTTATAACATGAGTATTACAATCACCAACAAGAAAGATAACAGAACTTT
>JAMKCH010049802.1:0-20698 GCA_023653785.1 Ophioderma brevispina | reverse complement strand
GTTATATTAGTACGATGTCCTAAGGATGGTGCGTACGGCTACCGAAAACACTCCCGGGCTATTTTTACCGTATACGGCTACCGAACCCTGGGTTAGGTAGCGTATACGGATACCGGAACACTTCGTATTTATTTGCGCGCGTGCGGATTTTGGATCAGTGGCATGCCACAATGTAATAGACTCCCTGTGTTTACAGAACAACAGTGGTACAGAAAGTGAAAGTGGACTCTAACTGGGGAGCGTGTTTTGCTGCTTTTTTCTTCTGACTTTACGTGTATAGATAGACTTACCGTAGACTTCATTTTACTGCAGGTTGTCCACACTCAGTTTGTGTGGTGAATTCTTAATGAAACAATCTCTTCACAACGATCAACCGGCGATGCCCCCATTTGTGAAATGTTCAAATGTTGAATATGATATGGATTGAATAAAAGGCCGGTTGTTTGTTGAAATCAGCGTGTGTTTTTGTAATATGCAAATTATTTTATTATTTTTTCTCTGATGAAAACAGTAGTTCATAAAGTTCTTTTTTTAATTACCGAATCGCCAATCGGGGATAAGGAATGTCTTCAATCTGCACATCCTGACAAAGCAGGTCGTGTATTTTGGTAAAATATGATTGATTAATCAGATGTTGTTCAGTGGCGTAGCTAGAATTTTCATATTTATTGGGGGGGCCGGCCAGTGTGCATCTCAACCGACAGAAAAAGGGTAGGGGCCGGGGCCCCTGGATTGGTTTATATGCTTTTAAATGTCTTCTGAGGCTAATTTTGTACGATTTTGTAAAATTTACTTGTCGCACGCTGTCTATTGAACTTTAAACTATACGTTGCGACAACAATCCGGCCGCAAGTGCCATGACCGGCATTTTTCAAGTGAACCGACAGGCTCATCTCAACGACGAAATCAATTATTGGGGGGGGGGCGGGCGCGGAACCTGCGGCACCATGCCCCACTTCTGGCTACGCCACTGATGTTGGTAATGAATTGATGCTACTGTCTGTCATGTCTGTTGGCTGTCAAATAAAAAGTTCAACAAATTCAGCACTGTCAGGACGGATGTGCAAATAAGCAGCACAACAATGTGTCCATATTCTGATTGACCTCTGTGTCCGATTCCACAAACTCTTCATGCCTTATTTGATTTTGCTGGGATGGGTCACAGAGGTCAATTGGGATATGACAAAAATAGTGCCTGAATTACTGAATTGCTTACCAAAGATGTCCGGTTATTTTTAATTATTTCCAAAAATATGCAATGTTTCGAAAAAACTAATGAAAGAATAAGTTGCTTTCATCTTACGCGTTAGACTCAAAACAAGTCTTTGGATTACACTTGAATCAGATTTCTTCTTTGGGTTTATTCAATTTTCACTGATTTTCATTGGCAAACTTACAACAAACCGGGCCCCAGGTGAATATTGACTTTTGACTCAAGAAATCAAGTTAGGAACTTTGCAACATATGTTGTTCAGGATTCTATGGCCCGAGCCAAGGGCGGAGCCAGGATTTCTCGATTTAGAGGAGGGCCGCAAAAATTTCCCGGCCCCACACTTTTCCCCCCACAAAGCAGACTTACAAGGCGACTGACGCCATGCACCGTCATTCTTGGAGATCTACAGGGCGACCTGTGCGTTAAAAAAGTCATTTTTTTTATAATCTACAGTGCGCACGACGCCGCTTATGCGGCGCCCGGCGCACTGTGCTCTGCAAAAAAAGAGGGTGCGCGCGCCGGGTGCGCCCCCATCGAAATCCGCCCCTGCTAGCCTACGTAATATGAGACCCCTGTATTTAAAAACCGGCAATTATTTTAATCTGTTGATAGTGTTTTCCTGGATATTAAATTACTTTCCTTTAAAATTAAGGTTTGTGCTGTGCAACAAGGGATTTCAACATAACAGGTGTCACTAAAATTGGTGAAAATTTTGATTTTGCACTAATGTAAGTTAGACTTTCCATTAAAAAATATCCCCATCTGAAAGGATTAAGACTGAGTTGTTTCGTGTACAGAAATGGTGAATGAAATTGTATTCTTTGGAGCAAAATACGCCGGAATTCAGGCCTGTTTTATAGAAAATCAAAATTTGTTCTTTTTCTCTCTTTGAAGACATTTGTAGACCAAATTACATGGTTACGGAAAATCTAAGGGTTGTCTACTCTATAGAAATACTATTTATGGACACAATATTTGGGTAACCACAAAATCTCTCGTGAACCCTTAACCTTATAATCAAGGGTTCAATCAAGTACGTAGCCCAAGTTTGACTGAGTTATGGACAAAACTTTGCAATGCTGCATGGAGTAATAATGTTAAATGGAAAATTGTTGATGCCCACCAAAATTTTACTTTTCCTCCCATATTCACTTTAGTCCAACCCCCACCCCCCACGAAAAAAGCCGTCTGGCACCACCACTGATAACACAAGAAGGTTTCAAACCAAATGAGGTCCTTCTGAGATTGTAAAGTTCAATGCACATCTGTGTTTTTCTTATCAGAAAGAACAGAATAGCTGGCTTGCAAAGCCCTGTTCCAGCAAAAAGTTGATATCTCAGAGTGTGTCGTTGTCCATAATGAGCTCATTAATATTCATGAGGAAATCACAATGGCAAACAATGATACAAGATTTCTGGGACTTCTTGATAAAATTCAACTGTCCGGGTCATCTATGTATATTAGTCTAGCAGATTGGGGTCACATGAACCCCTAAATAATTCTAACCTGATTTTTAGAATCTCTAGGAATCACTTAAAGAATTTTGTATGTTACCAAAATCAATACATGTATTGTCCAGGGGTCCGTTTGGCAGATAATGTAGAAAGTGTTCAATTCGTTTGAAAAGATCTCAAATGATTTGTATATCATAAGGAATCAGCAAATATATAGTTTGGCATCGTGATGTTGAGTTAAAGAGATATGGGTGAAAATGCGCTGTGAAAAGGTCATTGAACTTTTGATTGGTCCGTGTACAGGGGGACAAATTTTCAAATGCTTCAATCTTGACAAAATTGGTGTTAAATTGTTGGTATGAGCATGGCAATCTGGAAATTTTCCATGATTTCAGATCTTCCATTTTGGTTTTACGCGTTTACGGAAGACATGAGTAGTGCCTAATTCCCATACAAAACATTACAAATTTGGATAAAAGGTAACTTTACTACGAATTTTACACCTAACTAAACATCCTAGTGCAAACTAGACTTTTCTGGCGATCATGTCTCATCGGTACAATTTGATACCAAATTTGTCAAGATCAATGCCTTTTGAAAATTAGGCCCCTGTACAATGACAATCAAAAGGCAATGAACTTTATCACATTTCACCCAGATCTCTGCAACTGAATATCAAATTTAACATGCAAAAGTATCCTTAGGATCAGACGAATATTTGAATTACTGTACAAACTCAATTCAAACCATTTTGATGATCTGTATGGATCCAAGATGGCCACCAAATGGACCCGTGGGCAATATTTGATGTTGATCATAAACCATCAAAATCTTACAGTCCATGGCCGATGATAATAGCCTCGTTCCCGAAGCCCAGATTTTACCGGAAGATGGTAAACGATTTTGGTATCAGAAGAAATACTATTTTTTCTCATTTTACCCTGTGAAATATTAGGGCCAAAGGATGTTTGGTTGGAAGTATGACGTGAAATGTCCCACAAATTTGGTAGACCAATCAGTAATTTTAAAACAGTACTCTATGGTTTACGAAATATGTTTTCTGCTCTCACATGAAAACGCATTGAAATATCGCCACAAAATTTACAGGTGGGTTTTTGGGTGAAAGCCAATCTTCAAGATGGAAAACTTCAGCTTCCTTAAACAAAAAAAATCGGGGCCATACCCTTAAGAGATGTCATAGCGATTCTACAAACTCTGTTAGAATTAGTTTTAAGGGGGGGGGCATGGGAACCCCATATAATCTGACTAGACTATATTAATACCGGTGGTATGTCTGTCGGACTTCTCGATAAATGTCAAAATTTCAGGGAGTCACTATATGGCCTTTTTTCCACAATCAGTGGTGGAACTTCAGTTTTGAACGTCATGATGGGTATTATCACTATTCAATGAAGAATTTCAAAGATATTGCTGTTAACTATCCTATATAGGGGCTAGCCTCAGCTAGCTTAACAAACCTCCTACGTTTTCTTTGGATTTGGTGGACATTTATGTGGTCAAAATTGGCACTTGGTTGTACCCAAAAATACATATTTTTTCTCAAGGCCTGTACTTTTCCCCAGCATGGAATTCCCAGTTTTTGTTGTATTATTATTATAGACAAGTGTAAAACTATTAATGCTATTTTGGTTCCACATTTTCTTGCCTTATCATTCCGGAGACAGGTCGTTGCCATTCAGCGTTTCGGAGGTGACAATTTTCCGTTAACAAATGATATGCATATTTATAAAAAACTGTTAAGCCTTATTATTAATAAGAATTCTCTGTTTTTGGTGTTCGCCAAACAACTAACCAGTATGACTTGCATTTAGTTGGAAAAGAATTTTGATCCTTGCCTCTTTAAGATTTTGTTTGCGCAATTCAAATTCAAATGTTAATTTTCCGTTAACATTTTCGTCACTTCCGCCAACAATGAAACTGATAGTGTTATTTTTAAAATATACAATGGCCATGTTTTGAAATTCTTAAATGCTTGAACATGCCATTAACATCTTAGTTGAATAAAAGTTGTTAAAAATAACCAAACATATTTCAATTATACAAACACGTATACCTTCCGTTAGAACCTGTCACCTCCGAAAACACATTTGTACTTCCGAAAAGTTTAAGTTCAACATCTCAGCTTATTTGCTTAATAGAAATCTCTTGCTGTTGATATCTCTGTTGTAGTGATGAGTAGTGATGCCTATCATGATCGGATGACACTCACCAAGGTGCTGCACAGTCAACTTACAATTTCCCTGAGACTGAAATGTTTGGATGGAGATTGACCATAATTTGTTAACAATGTAAATGCTCATTTTTGGAGCTTTGGAGGCCTTACACTGTTTGACTGGTGATTGTATTACCTTGGAAAGAAACACATTCAAATGATAATGATGATTTTTTATAACATGCAGATTGGATATAAATTTGACTAATTACAGTGGATTAGTGTTTATTTGTTACTTTTGTGCATTTGAATAGCCATTGCCTGACACATAACAGTCTTTGTGACAGTAATGTGGCCTGAATTGTTTGTTGTTTAATAAATTAATGATTTCCTTAACTCTCTTAAGATAATAAAATAGGTATAAGCTGTGACCCAAACAACATGTTGTGCATGTTTTAGACGAAAGTAACACAATCTAATTGTTTGGAGTGACATTTTTGTTAACATGACGTATATACAACATTATTGCAAGGCCTTAGCTTGCGTTGCCATTAATTATTCAATGTGTGGTAACAAGTTTAACAAAACAAATACTTTTCGTTATAACAAATTAGCAATAATCGGCAGGGTTCATTTCCATGCCAAAACAAAGATTCACCATCATCTTCGGTTTGCCATGACTTCTGGGATTCCCCAATTCTAAGCTGAGATCACCCAACAGAAATCCATATATTCAATTCGTTCTCATAGAATGGGTAATCAAAAAGTTTCACAACCTGAGCAAAATCAGTCATTTGAATTTGCAATAAAAAAAGTATCATTTTAACAAAAAGGTAAATCTTAACACTTAATCAGCCAGGGCTATTTACCACTATGTGTAAACTGAGAAACAGGAATAACTTTGACATTTTCCTATAGATTTCCTGTACTGTGAAATATTTAAATTTCCCATTTTCAGGGGCACACTGGACCGGGACCACTTGCTGCCGTAGGATCTTAAAATACTCAAATGTATGTCCTGTGCAGAATTGCACTGCACCATTGAAACAGTAAATGCCCCTAGACCTTAGTTTGTGATATTAGTTGCTTAGGTTTTTGACCATACTTATTGAGAGTGACTCCAATTTTGACTATTAAGAATTCTACCTTTTATGAACTTACTGCTGTGCCTACATGTTATGATACAGGCTAAAAAATAAAAAGTGACCCATATGAAAAAGTCCATAAAATTACCCAAACTTGACAGGACGGATGCATAATGGCAAATAGCCTTACGAGAACTCTAGTTTTCTGCATGAGTTTAATTGTACATAAAAGTATGTAATTGGATTATCGGAAAGTTATGTGGTAATTTGTTGTGTTGCTTGCTTCATATTAAATGTGTTGGATTATTTACATTTCAGTTGACCACAAAATGAAAACGTTACTATTTAAGTGCATTGTATCTGCAGTAAAAAATCAGAAATGGACTTTGTACGCACAGGTCTGTTGACCAGCTAGTGCAAAATTGAGCACCACCAAATTTGATTTGTAGAATGCCCCTCATTCATGTTGAAATACTATGTATTCCATTTTTGGGGGACACCCACCAGCTATTGATCCATGCTGCATTGCTGCTGTGTATAATTGCATGTTTGTGCTCATCATAAGGCAAAGAAATCAAATGTTTATGCACTCCTTAAAGTTAGGGGGGCCCTTAATAATTAAGGTGGCATGAATAAAAAAAAGAGGTCCACTATAAAAAATAACCCGAACTGCTCGTCACACCATGCATGCAGCTGCTCTTGAAAGAGACTTGATTTTTTTTTTAATCAGATGAAAGTATACTGTAACTAAAGCTAGACTTACATGATTCAGAAATGCTTAAATGGTATTGTATTTTTGATCCACCAAATGATTTGCCAATAATTTATTACAAAACAGTAATGTTAACATATCCCTATTATATACTATATGATATTAGACTAAAATGAGTTCAAATGTTTTAACAATTACAATGACAGGTCTGGTTAGTATCACTATGCAAATATAAAGTTCAAAAGATTTATATAGATGAGGGCATGATCTTTTTAATACTGTACATGTAGTATCAACGGACCTAGCCCGTTTTAATATAGACGGAGGAAAAAAGCATTTGAAACAATGCCAAATATTGCAAATGAACTAAGTGTACTTTCCAGATGCAAAGATCGGACCAATCTGCACTCAAAGTACACAACACAAAAATAAAAAAAAAGTTGGGGGGGTTACTTTTAGTGTTAACTTTAAGGGTTCCCAATTTGAGAGGGCATCATTTTTTCCTCTGTTCATACAATCATGCAGAGCATTAATTTAAAACCTTTCAGCACAAATTATTCATGCTAGTGATCCCAAGAAAAATTTAAAGGGAATCACCATTGAAGCTTTAGTTACAGGTTATTAGTAACATAATCACTTGATCAATGGCAGTGGCCAAATATCAACAAATGAAGCATGTAATGCCCGGGAATGTTTATAATTCAGCAGATGTCTCAGAGAATGGCATTTTTAATTGTTTTTATGTTACTAACCCAAATGACGAATTTGACTCAGTCATAAACTTGACAGGCTGCTCTAAAATCGAACATGATTTTTTTTGGTGATCTTTTCACCTTGGAAATCCGAAAGTTAGATGCAGGGCAAAATGAAAAGCAAAATCAAAGATGGTGAACTCCCAGTTTTGGCATGGGATGACCCTGCAGCATCTTCTTTTTTTTTTAAATTATACAATTAATGTTCAAAGTAATAACAGCACATCTTTTAAGAAACAAAACTTGCTATGAAATGGAATCATGGCTTGATTTAAGTAAAGACTCAACAAAACTCAAAAATCAGAAATTGAAAAACATGAATGAACAGGAGCTGAAATGGAAAAAAAGACACTGTAAAATAGACAAATTCTAAGTTCTAATTGTTCTTGCGGATGAGAATAATTAAACCTTTTCTTTGTTTAACAATGTTGACTCCAACTGATATTTTTTCACAAATCATGCCTCCAAAAATGATATTTTATGCACAATCATGGCCATGTAAAATAGTTCCACACAAAGTTGGATGTTTTTTATGCCAAGTTATGTTTTAGTTAAACTTGAACAAGCTCGAGAAGTGAGCACACCAAGTCATTTTTTATTTTATATGACGTCATGTTCAAGTACACTGTTGGCCTGCAACCTCTGTGTATACAAGTGTCTCCTGCATACTCTTCTTTGGTCAACCTAAGGAATTCTTCCTCTTGTAAAACTAGAATGAATAAGCTGCTTAAAATGCAAAATTATAACCCAGCTTCTGTGTATTATTAATCCACAGTCATGAAAACAAATTTGTTAACATCTTTGTTACCTACGAAATGACGGTGTGTATTGCAAAGTTCTAAGACTTTATAAATGAAAATCTTTCTTAAAAAGTAATTTGTTCAGGAAGTCACGTTGAAAGAACTTGCACAAGGGCTCACGTGGATTGTAATTTTTACAACAAATTTTAATTTCATAAATTAAAGATAAATATCAGTTTGAAATTTCAGTTTATAATTTTTAGAATTTGTTTGTGTTGACACCGTGTGAAGTCTATTTGTATACATTATAATTAGAATGAGATGAATATATTATTAAAGGTGACAACAAGAGATTTAAACTAGCATGTCAGTAATTCAGGTATTTTTTCAGAGTATTTCACTCTGGGGGTAAAATTCCAGACGAGTGAAATTCAAATTGAAGAGTGAAATGTTGAGTCTGTAGAGTGAACACTCTTTACGTTTGTTGAAAAAAAAAGTAGCGTAACCACATTGTTGCCAAGTACTATTTCATAGTTAATAAGTTTAATTGATAAATTAGAGATGCCACGTAATTGTAAATAATGGAATGGTTGTTTAAACTTGGTGAGTAAATGAAGGGAAGAACTAATTGGTTCAAATAAAGTTTAATGCCCCTTTAATTGATAAATTGAAAGGCTCTTGAAATGGTAAATTGAAAGAACGGACACTTTAATGGGCAATGAAGCTTTAAGGAAAAGCCCGTAGGTGGCACTGAAGAAAACGGCCTTTTTGTAGGGACACAATGGTCCCTTAAAAATGTGAAAATTCTGAATTTTGCCACTGGTGGTAAAGGTTTGTTCAAAATATATCCCCATTAAATGATTAAGTGAGACCTGGTGTTGAGGGTCTTTTGTTGGTTAGGAATTGGGAAATTTTTAATTTCCTATCTGAGCAAATAGGAAATTCCGTCCGTTATGTTTTCTTATTGAAACTATAACTCCTTTTGATTTTCTTTTACGTTATTTCTGGTAGCAAAATAGAGTTAGGGACTCTATTGCATGTCTAATCTATAGGAAATTCCTAACACTATCCACTGAAAATAGGGATGGTTGAAACTCTCGTTGCACCTCTAATAATGGTTGGTCTGTCGGTGGTTTGTCTGTCTGACTGCGTCTATTTTCTCGGAGACCGAGGTCGCACGTTCCTGAAACTTGGTGGGGGGTTGACCCAACCCAAGTTGACCTTCGAAGACCGAGTTTGTTAAATTGGTAAGGTCAGGGATCAAAGGTCATCAAGGGGGGCATTCAAAGTCAAAGGGGAGGTCCAAATGGGGTAACATTGGTGTAAGGACATGAAACGTGGAGGGTTGGGTTGATTGTTGAGCCGAAAATCATTATTCATTCAAGTAATGTATTTGTTACAAAGCTACACCACACAATGTTCATTTCTGCTTTCAATTTAAATTCTGGACTGCATTGCTAATATTAAAGGGCAACGAGAGATTGTGAGGCACCAAAATATTGGGTCATAATGGTATTTTCATATAGATAGACATAAAATAGATTTTTTACCTTGTATTTGGCTACAAAATGCCTTAAAGAGAGGAAAAGCGGTTGAATGATTCTCATTTGCTTATATTTCAATATGTAAAAAATAGGCTGAATTTTCGTATTGCTACTATACGAAAAGAGAAATGTCAAATTTTATACCAAAGAACATTCCTTCCAGTTAGAGTGCCTTTCAGATGGGGGTATATTTGATAGAAAGCTTTACATAAGGGCAAAACAGTACTTTCGATTTTTTAGGACACCTGAAATGTGCATCTCTAGTTGCAAGCTTAATGATACTCCTAGATTACTTGCTATGGATTAAATAACATTTTAAACTTCTATAGGTCATTTGCCTGCATTATGTTTTTATTTTATTTATTGAGAAAATTTGAGTTTCTAGGACAAAAAATTGCCCCAGAGATCAGAAAATTCATGAAAAAAAATTAAGTGATCCCAAACGATTTAATTTAAAACAAAAACCTTTTGGACAGTAAATAGGCATGTTGAAACTGGTTGACGACACTTGGCCTATTGGAGCTATTCCATTTTCAAAAAAGAGTAAAATTTGATGTACAGCACAGAGGGTGTCTTGAAAGTCAATCCCACAAGGCACTGTTTTGGGAAATTTACACATCAACATGAAACTGAGAGGGTGGGTCGATTGTTGATGCCGAAAATCAACAATCAACAACAAGGTCATTGAAGGGTCAATCAAGGTCAAAGGATGGTCTCAACTGGATAAACATTGGGTAGGACCAGAAATCTTAAAGTGGATCAACGGTCATCAGGGGGCATTCAAGGGGTAAACTTGGTGTATCCAGATGAAGCTTGGTGGGCAACAAGGTAACATCTGGTAGTTGAGTGTGGTCTAGGCTGGGCACTCTAAGCAGTGCGTAGCCAGGATTTTGGTGACGAGGGGGGGCACACTGTCTTTGTAACGACAAACAATTTTTTCCCGGATCGCTACTTGCTACGTCGGTGACCCAAATTTTTTTACACGCCTCAAAAATCTGAAGTGGGGGGGGGGGTGGTTTTGAAACATTCATGTGCCTCTTTAATTTAATAGTAGTGGTATTGGAGACATGTAGTAGTTTTGACCAATACACTGTTAACCTCTCTGTATTTCATATCATGCACCACGCCCTCAAAAAAAAAGCTTATCGTTTCCGACCAAGTACCAACGGACTGGTATAAACCGTCAGAACATCACGGCCAGGAGGGGGGTCACGTTGCCATCACCCCTCTGGTTACGCCACTGGCTCTAAGAGGATGCATAAGTATTTTTAGAGTCAATGTCAGAGAACACAAAAGCATGTAATTAACTTTATTGAAAAATTTAAGATTGATAAGTTGTTTTAATATTACTAAATTAGGTGAACAACAAGCACAATTTTAGCCGTATGTGATTTAAGTGCTGTTGAAGGTTAAGGTTACTGTAGAAAACTGAATTGTTATGTGTGGAGTTAGAATTGGTACGTTCCGTCGGTAAGAAATTTCATCTCTGTTCCAATAAGTTTGCTATATCTTGTCCATTATTATTTTAAAAAGACAACATTTCTAACATACAAAAAGAAAGGAGACCCTATCTGTCATAATATAATAGAAATTATATAATCGGTAGGCGATTATGGGTTAATGACATATACCACCTAGTGGTATAGACAGTCAGTTTCACATAGTCATTTAGCCCATCCTGTCACCAGGGACATAATCATTAATGATTGCAGCTGAGGCCTTTCAGAGTTACTGGAGGGGAGCGAGACATTAAAGTGCCTGAATGGTTGTGAAAAGCATCATGGCAGGTCAGGCTTCTTAGCGTGGGGCTTTTAATTGTAGACACGCTATTTAGTGTTCATGTGAAACATTCACAGGTTAGCCCTCTGAAGTCTCACACTTTTTTACTGGTATCTACGATAAACTTTACCCCCCCTGGGGTCACCACCTTCTTAGTATCTCTGATTGGCTCATACATGATATATTTGGATATTAACACCGTTGAGTAACCAAGCGACAATAGACCTTCCATATCTGTACCAACATTTAAGGTTTCTTACCATGTTCTGATTGGTTTGTGGTGTATCTAGCAATATATAACCAATCAAATCGGCCCGGTAGATCTCAGGGGTTAAGTAGTGATATAGCATGATAACGATTTAGCTGACTTTGTTTATAGATGTACAGTATGTATGATGATTGTGATCTCTGCTTTAATGTATTCCATACCCTAAAACATACCCTTGTGTCTATCTTTTGTTTGTAATTACCCTAATCAATGTACATCGCCTGTTACATAACTGTGGGGGGGAAAAGACATTTTTAGGTTTTTGTTTTGTTGCATTCATATCACATTGGAATACAGGTGGCCCCCCTGGGGGAAGAGTCAATTTTGGAAAAGTGCTAATGTGGCTATTGGTTTGAGGCTTGCCAAAATGTATGTGCCAAAAAGTCAAAAACTCAGAGCTCTCAAACTTTTTGCAACGGTTGTCAGGTGAGCCACGGTTTCATCAAGGAAAATAAAAGACAATATATTTTCTTTTCAAGTGGTGTAAAGTTGATATTTCTCCAAATTCTTACGCCAGCAACATGACAAACGCAAGCTAAAGTGTCTATCATAGTTAGTTAGGGATAATTGAAAGCATGCTTAATAATGATCTAACATGAGTATTGTAGGCAGTGAATAGGTAGAATAATTATAGAATATGCTGGTTAATGATGTAATTAAACCTACACTGTAGAGAAGCAGATAGAGATGCACTTGATTAAGCAAATTATAATACAAAATGGTTTGTTAGGCCAAGGTAAAAATAAACACAAATTTCTCATCAGGGAATTTTGAAAAAGGAAGAAGGCATTTTATATTCATATAGGAGGAAAAGGAACATACGAAAATTCAGCCAGTTTATATTGAAATATAAAGCAAATCAAAAATCGCTTTTTTCCCCTCTCTTTATGACGATTTTTGTCGCCAAAACCAGGCTTTTTGTGAAAATCTATTGAGTGTCTAATGTATAAAGGGTGGTTTTACAATTCGGGTACCTCTGGCTGAACACTACAAAGTGACCCCTAAAAACAATGTCTGTACTTTCTCATAATTGGTACTCTGCCAACTTAAAGCCCACCAAAAGCATACCTACAGCTGCAAAGAGAAAAGAAAGAAAGAAAAACCTCATTAAATGCTGATGACGAACAAAAAAAATGGGCATATACATGGAAATTTGGTGCTTAAAATCACCTGTCTCATTTGAAGAGTAGGTTAATATTGAGTAGATTTAGCCAAATATCATAAAGAAACCATTTGGGGACAAATTCAAAAATTTAGGAATAAAACATGAAGCAAGGTCATTAATATCCAGAAATCTTAAAAGAATGTGGACATTTGGTAACATGCGGTGTCAGTTTGAAAAATTTGTCGTAATTCCGTCAAAAAAAGGTCCTCTCAAATTTAGGATAATAAAGCTAAACTTAAATGACAATTGAATGATTGGTGAGTGATTATTTCGCTATACAAAAACTCTTGTTTATGTTCTATACCTTTGTAGTAAACCACTTGGTGGCCACCCCTTAAGTTTTCCTGTTGTATCCCATGATCAAATTGTAGAAGTCGATGTTTTCGTCAAAATCTGTCCTTCCGAAAACACAAAGTTTCACTATACCATAATTTTTTTCCTGAAGAGCTCACACCTCCATATTTTGGAAACATACTCTTTGAATTATTTATAATACAACAATATTAATACTTGAAAATAATCAAAGCACTTTGTTTTTTCACCCCAAATTGTGAAAGTGAATGAAGTGCTCTGTCAAAATCTTGTCCTCTCCGAAAAAATGTAACATTTCATCAATCTAAAAAATGTTCACGAAGACGTGGACGCCTCAAAATTTGGAAGTTACTTCTTGACTTGGGCCTACAATGCAAAAAACATCAAGGCGGAAAATTAATCATGCTGCAACTTTATTTTCACGCCCCGAAGAGACAGCCGAGGTACCCTGATTGTAAAAAAAACACTAAAAATAAAAATTACTATTGACCAAATATTTGGGTTGTCTCAAAAACTTCTAGTTGCACCTTTAAATTAAAAAAAAGAAATGCTAAAGTGGGAGAAAATACTCTGTGCAGGATGGTAGGGAGGTGGGTTCAGGATGCTTTTTAAGGCCAGGAGCACCCCTTTTTTAAAAGGAAAATGTAAGCATGTCTGAAAAGAAAAATTTTACTAGAAGATGAGAAACAGGCTCGATTACTTGGTGCACACAAGTGCACAGATTGCATGTGGATTTTCTTATGTGCATGTAGCTCTCTGAAAACCCTACATGAACCCACGTACATGGTAGGGTAGAACCAAAGTTAGTCAATTTTAAGCTCCTGGGACACAAAGTAGGAATACCAAATAGAATGTGTTCTAGTTGATATGAATGACATAGCAGTACAAATAATCAGTTGTACTGCTGAGTTAAATTTTATGTTAATTAAGACTGTGTGCATGCAACATTGATTTTGTGCATGTAAAATTTTTGTTTCCACATGCACAGTGCATGTAAAACTTTATTTTGTAAATCGAGCCCTGATGCGAAAACTGGATTTTTTTTAGACATGGAAAGATGGACATGTCCACTTAGTAGGTTCATTATCAAGTATTGTGTACAAAAACTACACCATTGTCATGATGACTGCTTTCAATTTTCAATTTTGCATTGTCAGTAATTGGTAGTACTTAATGACTCCCAGATTACTTGCTATGATAATTCATAATTTAACACTTCTAATTTTACCACATTGTGGTTTTTTGAGTTATTAAGAAAAATTTTAGACCAAAAAACATTCAAAATATAAGTGATCCCAAATTGTGTTTTATTTTAACCACTATTTTGACCAGGGGGGGAAGGAAACGTATAATCTTTGCAACTTTTTCTATAAATGGTTGGCAAACCATAAAGAGCTTATGCGCGCATTATAACAGCTGGCAGAGAAATATGACCTGACAAGCCGGCATTGTATGTCTTTGCGTAGAGTTGGGTGAATTTTACGAGCGGTACGAATTTCAATAATCAAGGGCTTTTGCCCAAATAAAAGAACATTTAATACCAAGAAAATATCACTACACGATATTGGTGGCAAAGTTATTGGGGATAGACAACAGAGCTAGAATATTAAACCAAGAGGACAAACATTGTTTATGGAATAGGCCAGCAACGTAACAGAATTCTCTCACACCTCGCGCCATCCTTGTTGTTGCGCAACCAGCGTGCGTCGCACTGTTGAGCACCGGTAAAAGCACACGCCACCTACAAAATATGTGCATTCACGGGTGCATCACGCGTTAGGTTATCATGCTTGCATTTCCCCAGTGATCCATTGTCTGATCGAATTGATTTTTCTGCAATAATTATAAAAACCAATCGATGGAAGAAACCATTGCATCTGAAAAAAAGATGGCACAAAAAGTCTCCGATGACCCCTGTTTAAATTTGCTTTGGAAAAGAGATATTTGAGTAGTCCCGGAGTGATAGAATGTGGCTTAGTTTTGTTGTTTGCACTCGCTAAGTGTGACGAATGTAAAATACTCGCGCGTCTCATAAATATGCATAAGGACTTTAGCTGAATTTCAAAACTGTAAATTCAAACTGCTCCAGACCGTTGGCGATTTTTGAAAACCCTGCAAAACTAGGAAAAGTAAAAGGCTTTTATTCAAAATCCTTCGGAGAACCCTTTTGGTTCGCCTAGATTTTGTACTTAAAAATGGATTATCTTCCCGCTCATGCCAAATTTCGTTGGTTCAGCGAGCAGAAAAAAATGACAATTCATCCGGCAAATTATCCGCTAATTTCCTCGTGGCCCAATTGACTTACGTGAAGGCCACAACCTCTAAATCCCAACATTAGTAGAGCGAAAACATTCCTTGTATCCTCCCCCCCCCCCCAATTTTGATAGTCCAAAAAATGGTTTGAAGTTCCATTTTGACTTACCATTTGGCCCTATTTGAACTAGTTTCAAAAAAAAAAATAAAAAGATGTTAAAAAACACACACATTTCACATTAAGGTGTGGGGGACATTTTGGAATCCAAATTGTTCTCTACCACAACTACAGCAAATGTTCAAAGAGAAAAAGTTTGATGTTAAGCGTTGACAACCCTTGCTTAGCATGAAACACAAAATCAGAAATTGTTTCCCCCTCCTTGCCACAAATTTTTTCCCCAATTCTCCAATATTTAACGTTGGTGTCCAATCACCGAAGCATCAAATTTCTTCCCCAAATGACCATTGGGAGCAAAACTATTCCCCACCTCAGGGACGGATAACGGAAGAATCATACCCCCGGTATTATTAACCCTAACACGGCCGAGAGGAATGCGACGCCAAAGAAATATAGGTTCGCTCCTATAGGGGTCTACACTGTCTCGCTGGTTGGGGTAACTCACTATCGATAGTTCCAAGGCATTTGGTTCGGTCGGAAAATGTTTATCGTTGCATATGGGCCGTCAACAACTATTTTTTGTCGCGCAAATGACTCGCATTGCGCCTCATTGAATCTGGGCCGTCTTACCGGAAAATTGACGATGTTTCTTGTTGCACCTGGGCCGTCTTCCTGGAAAATGACGCGTTGTTTTTCGGTGCATTTGGGGCCGTCTTCCGGGAGGGAAAATGACGCGATTGTTTTTCGTTGCATCTGGGCCGTCTTGGGGGAAAATGACGCGATGCTGTTTCACTGGCATTCGGACGTTGACCGCAGGAAGGCCGCACATGTTTTCATCAGGCCGGGTGACACTGTACAAATTCCCATAGACCAATTTTGATTTCGATTGTGGACGCGGCCACACCGATTTTCGATAACTAATTTTTTTAAATTAATGCATCAACGTGCATGACTAAACCGGAGCATGACGTCGCATAATATCGCCCCGCACTACTATGATGTATCGTATAGCGTCGCCAGTCACGACGGCGACTATAAGCTACAAATTTTCATGCAGATCAGTGTGCAGACCCTCCATTATTTATTTATTTATTTATTTATTTTGTACCCTGTTTTTTATTGCATTCGCACGTGATGTTTCTCGTTTGCAATCGGGGACGTCTTTCCGGTAATGGCGCGCAGTTTTCGTTGCTCTGGGCCGTCTTCCGGGAAAATGACACGATGTTTTTTCGTTGCATTTGGGGGGGCCGTCTTCCTTGAAAATGACGGCGATGTTTTTTCTTGCATCTGGGGCCGTTAGTTGACTTTACGCTACTTATTCCTCTGTGCCGGGACAAACGGCCGAGATGCAAGAAACGCAAACTAAAACTTGGGCTCTCGTTGCATCTGGGCGTTAAAAATCAAAATAGATGCCTTTCGTTGCATTGGCCCGTCAGCCGGCAAAACGAAACCCGTTCCGGGTTAGGGTTTAAAGGTGCTTGTGGGCCATTCTTCAGTAGTCACACACGTGACCAACTTCATTTGCCTCCCATGAAAAAACAACCATTCTAGCTAAAGTGGAACCTTATTTTCCTTTAGGTTTGTCCAGAGGGTGTTTTGATTCAATCCCAACAGTCACCAGTTTTGGGAAATTGACCTCAATAGGGTCATGTGCTCACATAAAAATCCTATTCTACACCAAAAACCCCAAATTTAATGCTCATTTTAGCCCACAAAGCGTTAGTACTTAGGGAATTTTTTGCATGATTATGAAATGTCTTGTGGTTTTTAAACTTTTGGAACACTTTTTATCCCTAAGTACTGACATGTGTTTAGTACAGTATGGTATAGGCACATTGCTATGCATCATGGGATTGATTCAAAACACCCTCTGGGTTTTGTCCAAAGGGTTTTGTCCAAACCTAACCAAAAATAATGTTTCCACTTTCGCTAAATTGCTTGTTTTGTCATGGGAGGCAAATAAAATTTGGTCCCGTGTGACTTCTCGAAGAATGGCCCTTGTTCCGATTTATGTCAATTGTGTTCTTTACTTGATATCAGAGCCTGACACTTGCACATACACCCCACCAAGTACTGTGGGAAACAAACTTGTGTGGTTTTGATGGTAGACGCAATAACGCATATTGCAAAGCCCTATTCAATACTGTGCTAATATTGATGGTTAACCATTAAAACGGCGTTTTTTCAGCCTATCAATAGATAGGCTTATGCAATCAAGTAAAAGATTTTCTGTCAAGGGCAGCCACTAACATATAAACTAGTCTTTTGTATCTTGTTCAATTCTTGTGAAAATCACAGTTATGCAAGTATTGAAATTTTTGGTGCTTTCTATGAAACAATTTTTTGAAATTTTGAGTTCAAATTGGTTTTTTGGGGTATTTTTTGTATTTTTGCCCTGATTTCCAAGGTGACAATTAGTAGGCATTTTTTTCAAGCAGCATCACTTGTCCTAGCTGCTATGTTGTATAATGCTAGCCTTGATAGGTGCATTTGCAGCCTAATGTTTTACCTGGGTTGGTCAGTGTGCTGCCAATTACATGTTTGCTTGCTAGCTTGGGTCATGGACTTTTAGCAAGGACACATCCCATCACTGTTGGTATAACAAGCTCAGAACCTCTGGTCAAACAGATGAACATTTAGCAATATGCTTGTACCAGTAGTTTTACAATGGATAATGTAACATTTCTGTACATTTAAAAAATGGTTTATATTTCTTCAAAATGTAAACTTGTTTATTTTCCATAATAAGCCCAGTGCATGCACCCAATCAATAGAATTTCTGCTCATTTATTCTGGTCAGTCAGTATCTTCTACTCCTATAAAAATCCAATCATTTCTTTCTCAATTTAAAATAAATGTCTGGAATTTCTTGGATCCACAAACCTTTCCTCTGTGTGTGTGTGTCCATGTCTGTATCCCAGTCTGTGCCTGTCTCTCTGGCTGTTGCATGTGTGTAGGTGTGTGCCTATGTGTGTGTGTTGTAAACAGCTGTCAAAAATAAGAATTAACAATTGAACAAATCTGTTTGCTCAGAGCAAGACCAAGAAACCCATTTGTATGTACATGTACATGTCTATATATGTGTGTGTGTGTGTTTGTGTGTATGTATGTATGCATGTATGTATAGATGCGTGTGTGTGTGCATGCATGCGTACATATGGATTATTGGATGGATGGATGGATGGATGGATGGATGGATGGATGGATGGATGGGTGGGTGGGTGGGTGGATGGGTGGGTGTCCAAAGTAAAGAATGCCGTAATAACTTATCTTGTTATTACGGCATTCCTTTGGACATTAACTTTATTCATTAACTAATTAGAGGACTTCTGAAAAGTGATCCTTTGTGCTCACTCTTTAGCTTTTTGTTAACAGAATAAACCTATATGTATAGCAAGATTGAATGCTTAGGTTAATAGTGTTTCAGACAGATATATTTATTTGTAGTGTTTAAAACAGATACATGTTTGTCTTTATGTCTGTCTGGTCATTTTGGTTAAAGTGTTGTAATTTGTTTCTCTCCTGCCCAAACTCTTGAGCCAATTTCAAGCAAATTAGGTCAGAAGAACCCTTGGTCCAAGCTCGGTTCATATAGGGTGTTCACAGATTGGGCCAATTAAGGGGCAATCTTTGAAAATCTCTGAATTTGTTTTTCATTCGCAGATAATTTGCTATAATCACCAATCTTGGTCAGAAGATCCACTGGCCCAAAACCTATATGGGGGTTTAACAGATTGGATTCAAAGGTCACATGCATTGAAACCAAATTCAGTTGGAAGAATCACTCAACTGCTGACACGTGACCCATATGGGGGTGTTAACATATTGGGTCAAAGCTCGTGTGTGCTGATTAAAGGGGCATTTTGTCAGTTAGGGTAAAGATATATAATTTGTTTCTCCTCTGCCTAAACAATTTGAGCCAATTGCAGCCTAGCTTAGTCAGAAGAGCCACTGACTCATGGGGTGTCTTCAGTCTTCAGAGAATGACACCCATTGACCCCTATATGACCTTTTAACGCCATCATACAAGTGTTACACATTTTGCGACCACAAAGAGAGGCAAGACTTATGGTTCGAGAACCACCTTGTTCTTAATTACCAACATTTTTGTACCAAGTCAATTTGTTTATCATAGTATTTTTTCATTGTAAGTAAAATAAGGGTATCACAAAAATATTGTCCTCTTTGAATACCATCACTTGATAGGCTTCTGCATCATTGATGCTCTGGTTGTTTATATCTTGGGAATTAAATGGATTTGAGGGCTCAAATTTCAGGACGACAATGAGAAAAATACGGCCTTTCAAAGTTTCATCTGATATCAAAATCGATAAATCAGGGGGTCCCAAAGACGATTGGAACACGCACCTTTAAATCGGCATCATAATTTGTGACATAACTGGCACGTACACGTCTGTTGAATTCCATGGAAATTTCCATTGTCAAGCCTTTGTTGCACACTTCTGGGCTTATGCGTGTGTAGCCAGAATTTTGTTTCATAATTATTGATGAACATTATACAAATAAAAGGTATTTATACCTCATCCGGCCTGAACTAAGAAGTGATGTCATAGCTTTCACGCAGTCTTAAACGTGGGAATTGCTGTAAGCCGCAAGCAACTGTAATCGCGAGCGTACAAAGTCGGTGTTCGCGATACGCATGCACAATAGCTATGACATCACTCCTTAGTTCAGGCCGGAAGAAGTATAGTATGCAGGTAGGCTTCCTAATGTGACTTCCAAGGCCCTTTTTAAACATGCTTGTGATCCCTCCTCAGCACGTGCTCATACCAACGTACACCATTCACCTTCACCAACCGGTCCACCACTTCCAAATCTAACATCTGCATCAAGTCTTCAATCTTCTTTCTGAGGAAAGAAGACAATAAGGCTTTTCACACTGAGCCGGTGATCGATCACTTCTGCGATCGATCGCCGTGTGTAGACTTCAAACCAGCCACCAAATTCATTATAATACTTTGCCAACTCTGACACACATATCGCTTGTGTGCTTCCTCAAATAACAACACACGTCCGTCCACTAAATGCACATACGTAAGAGTCTATTCGCCATTTTGAATTTCCTTACTCAGTCCGTTCAATTTCACGAGCGTAAAACTCACAATTTCT
>JAMKCH010049801.1:0-17110 GCA_023653785.1 Ophioderma brevispina | reverse complement strand
AGGGAAATTAACCAACAAAATCTGTTTCGCAAAATATGCACCTCCTATATAGACATGATATTTGGCAAACATATTTTCATAAGCACTAAATAACTACATCAACGTACCCTCGTGCCAAAAATCGTTTTAAAAGTGAAGGGATTTGACGAAGAAGAAAGCTTGCACAAGTCCAAAACATCAAATTTCAGTGAAATCTACCAACAAAATACTGTTTAGCACAAATATCACACTTATATAGGACATGGATATTTTGCGAAACAGATTTCATAAGCACTAAATAACTACATAACTGTCCCTCGTGCCAAACAATCATTTAAATGAAGGAATTTGGCGAAGAAGAAGCATTGCAAAAGTCAAACTGTCAAAACATACGAATAGTTCAGTAGAAACTACCAACAAATCTGTTTCGCAAATATCACCTCCTATATAGGACCTGATATTTTGCGCAAACAGATTTCATAAGCACTAAATAACTCCATCAACTGTACCCTCGTGCAAACAACGTTAAAGAAAGGGATTTGGACAAAGAAGAAGCATTGCACAAGTCAAAATTACAAAATAAGAAAAATCTCCAATATATCTGTTTCGAAAAATCACCTCCTATATAGGACGGATATTTTGCCGAAACAGATTTCATTAGCACTAAATAGAATACACACTGACCCGGGCAAAACAACGTTTAAATGAAAGGTATTTGACAAAGAAGAAGACATTGCACAAGTCAAAACATCAAATATTTCAGTAGGAAATTACCAACCAAAATCTCAATTTTCCCCAAAAATCGGTCCTATATAGGACATGATCTTTGTGAGAAACAGACTTCATAAGCACTAAATAACTACATCAACTGTACCCTCATGAAAACCATTGTTTAAATGAGAGGTATTTGAACGAAGAAGAAGCATTTTCACAAGTCAAAACATCAAATATTTCAGTAGAAATTACCAACCAAAAATGCTGTTTCGCCAAAAATATCACCTCCTATATAGGACCTGATATTGTCGCAACTATTCATAAGCAACTATAATTATATCAACTGTACCCTCATGCAATCAATCGTTTAAATGAAAGGGATTTGACGAAAAGAAGAAGCATTGCACAAGTCAAAACATCAATATTTCAGTAGAAATCTAACCAACAAAATCGGTTTCGCAAAATATCACTCCTATATAGGACATGATATTTGCGAAACAGATTAATAAGCACTAAATAATACATCAACTGTACCCTCGTGCAACAATCGTTAACATGAAGGGATTGACGAAGAAGAAGCCGTGCACAGTCCAAAATATCAAATATACAGTAAAAATCTACCAATAACATCGTTCCGCAAAAAATATAGTGACCTCCTATGATAGGACCATGATATAAATTATAAAAAAAAACACTTTCGAAAACAGATTCATAGACACTAAATAACTACATCAACTGACCCTCGTGCAAAAACAATCGTTTAATGCAAGGATGACAAATAAGCAGCATGACACAAGTCAAAACATCAATAGTTCAGTAGAAATCTACCAACAATCTGTTCGAAAAATATTCAGGTCCTATATAGGACTGATATTTTGCGACGAAACAGATGTCATAAGCACTAAATAACTACATACAAATCACACGGTACCTCATGCAAACAATCGTTTAAATGAAAGGTATTTGACGCAGAAGAAGCATTGCACAAGTCAAAAATCAAATTTTCAGTAGAATCTACCAACAAAATCTGTTGTTTCGCAAAATTCACCTCCTATATAGGACATTGAATGTGCGAAACAGATGTCATAAGCCACTAACTAACACATCACGGCCCCTCATGCAGACAATCGTTTAAATGAAAAAGGGTATTTGAGAAGAAGACGCATACAAAAGTCCCCCAACTGTCAAAACATCAAATAGTCAGTTAGGAAATTACCAACAAAATATGTTTCGCAAAATTCACTCCTAATAGGAACTGATATTTTGCGAAACAGATTCATAAAGAACACTAAATAACTACATCAAAATGTACCTCGTGCAAATAATCGTTTAAATGAAAGGGATTGACGAAGAAGAAGCATTGCACCAGTCAATAACACAAATATTACAGGAAAATAAATACCAACATTAAAAAAAAAATCTGTTTCGCAAAATATCACCTCCGATATTAGGACCTGATATTTTGCCGAAACAGATTTCATAAGCACTAAATAACTACATCAACTGTACCCTCATGCAGACAATCGTTTAAATGAAAGTTATTGACGAAGAAGAAGCATTGCAAAAGTCAAAACATCAAATATTTCAGTAGAAATTCTACCACAAAATCTGTTCGCAAAAAATATCACCTCCTATATAGGACCTGATATTTTGCCGAAAGCATTTATAAGCACTCAAATAACCATCAACTGTACCCTGAGTGCAAACATTCATTTTCAATGAAAGGGATTTGAACGAAGAAGAAGCCTTGCACAAGTCAAAACAAATCAAATATTAAAAAAAAAAAAAAAAAAAAAAAAAAAAAAAAAGCAAAATATCACCTCCTATACTAGGACCTGAGATTGCGAAACAGTTTCATTAGCCACTAAATACCTACATCAACTGACCCCTCGTGCAACAATCGTTTAAATGAAAGGTACTTTTGGACAAGCAGACGCATTGCACAAGTCAAACATCAAATATTTCAGTAGAATCTACCAACAAATCTGTTCGCAAAATATCATTCCTTATAGGACCTGATATTTTGCGAAACAGATTTCACAAGCACTAAATACCACATCAACTGTACCCTCATGCAAACATTGTTTTAAATGAGAGGTATTTTGACTAAAAGACCATTTCCAAAGGCAAAACAACCTCATTTTCATAAAACTAACCAACAAAAATCTGTTTCGCAAATTCACCTCCTCTATAGGACCTGATATTTTGCGAAACATATTTCAATAAGCAGTAATCTACATCACTGTACCCTCGTGCAAACAATCGTTTTAAATGAAAGGGATTTGACAATAAGAAGCATTGCACAAGTCAAACATCAAATTTCAGTATAAATCTACCAACAAAATCTTTTTTTCGCGCAAATATCACCTCCTATATAGGACATGATATTTGCGAACAGATTTCATAAGCGACTAAATAACTACATCAAACAACTGTACCCTCGTGCAAACAATCATTTAATGACAAGGATTTGACGAAGATAAGCATGCAAAAGTCAAACTGTAAAACATCGATAGTTCATTAAACCTCTACCAACAAAAATCTGTTTCGCAAAATCTCACCCAACCGCCTATATAGGACCTGATATTTTTGGCGAAACAGATTTCATATTCATAAGCACTAATAACTACATCAACTGTACCCTCGGGCAACAATCGTTTAAATTACAGGATTTGACGAAGAAGAAGCTTTTCCAAGTCACAACAATCAAATATTACCAGTAAAATCCTACCAAGAATATCTGTTCGTCGCAAAATATGCACCTCCATATTAGGAACCCTGATAGTTGCGAAACAGATTTCATTTACGCACTAAATAACTACATAACTGACCCTCGTGCAAACAATCGTGTTAAAAAAATGAAAGGTATTTGAACGAAAGAGAAGCATTGCACAAGTCAAACACATCAAATATTTCAGTAAAAAGGTCTACCAACAAATCTGTTTCGTCGTCAAAACATATCAGGTCCTATATAGGACCTGATATTTTGGCGAAACAGATTTCATAAGCACTTAATCCTACTCCACGTTACCCTCATGCAAACAATGTTTAAAATGATAGGTATTTGACAAGAAGAAGCCATTACAAAAGGCAAAACATCAAATATTTCCGTACAATCTACCAACAAAATCTGTTTCGCAAATATCCACTCCTATAGAGGCCTTATATTTTGGCTAACATATTTCATAGGCACTAAATAACTACATCAACTGTACCCTCGTGCAAACAATCGTTAAATGATGAAGTGATTTGACGAAGAATAAGCATTGCACAAGTCAAAACATCAAATTTTCAGTAGAAATCTACCAACAAAATCTAACTTTCGCAAAATATCACCTCCTCTATAGGCACATGATATTTTGCGAAACAGATTTCATAGCACTAAATAACTACATCAAACTGTAAAACCCCTCAGCTGCAAAAACCATCGTTTAAATAAAGGGATTTGACGAAGACGAGCATTGCAACAAGTCAAATATCAAATTTACAGTAAAAATCCTACAATAATAAAATCTTTTCGCAAAATAGCACCTCCTATATAGGACCTGATATTTTGCGAAACGATTTCATTAGCACTAAAAAACTACAATCAACTACCCTCGTCTTGCAATCAATCGTTTAAATGAAAGGTACTTGACAAAGAATAAGCATTGCACAAGTCAAAAACATCAGATATTTCAGTAGAAATCTAACCAACCCAAATCTGTTTTCGCAAAATATCTGTCCTATATAGTACCTGATATTTTGCGAACAGATTTCATAAGCACTAAATACTACATCAATCAACGGTACCCTCATTCAAACAATCGTTTAAATGAAATGATTTGACGAAGAATAAGCATTGCACAAGTCAAACCTCAAATATTTCAGTAGCAAATCTACCACACATCTGTTTCGCAAAATTCACCCTCCTCTATAGGACATGATATTTGCGAACAGATTTCCTAAGCACTAAATAACTACATCAACGTACCCTCGTGCAAACAATCGTTAAATGAAGGATTTGACGAAGAAACGCATTACCAAACAAAAGTCCACCTGTCAAAACATCAAATAGTTCAGTAAAATCTACCAACAAACTCTGTTTCGCAAATATCACCTCCTATATAGGACCTTACATTTTGCGAACAGATTTCATAAGCACTAAATAACACATCACGTACACTCGTCGAAACCAATCGTTTCAATAAAGGGATTTTGGCGAAGAAGAAGCATTGCACAGTCAAAACATCAAATATTACCGTAAATCTACCATAAAATCTGTTTCGTTCGCAAAATATCACCGACAACCTCCTATCTAGGACCTGATAGTTTTGGCGAAAACAGTTTCATAAGCACTAATAACTACATAACTGTACCCTCGTGGCAACATCGTTTAAATGAACGGGATTTGACGAAGAAGAAAGTCTTGCAAAGTCAAAACATCAAAGATTTCAGTAGAAATTCGTTTACCACAACATCTGTTTCGCAAAATATCACAACCTCCTTATGGACCCTGCATATTTGCGAAACATATTTTCATAAGCACTAAATAACCATCATCTGTACCCTTCGTGCAAAACAATCATTTAAATGAAAGGGATTGACGAAGAAGACTGCAGCACAAACAGTCAAACATCAAATATTTCAGTTAGTAAATCTCCAACAAATCTGTTTTCGCAATATCACCCTCCTATATAGGGGACAGGATATGTTGCGAAACATATTTTCATAAGCACTAAATAACTACATCAAAACTGTACCCTCGTGCAAACAATCGTTCAATGAAAGGATTGACGAGAAGAAGCAGTCACAAGTCAAAAGATCAAATATTACAGTAAAAATCGACCAATAAAAATCTGTTTGGCAAAATATCACGTCCTATATAGGACCTGATAGTTGCGAAACAGATTCATTAGCCGAATAACTACATCAACTGACCCCCGTGCAACCATGTTTAAATGAAAGGTATTTGACAAGAACAGCATTGCACAAGTCAAAACATCAGATATTTCAGTAGAAATCTCCACAAATCGGTTTCGCAAATATCATGTCCTATATAGGACCTGATATTTTGGCGAAACAGATTTCATAAGCACTAATAACACATCAAATCAACTGGACCCTCATGCAAACAATCCCGTTTAAATGAAAGGATTGTGCAGAAGAAGCAATGGCACACTGTCAAAACACAATATTTCATTAGAAATCTACCACAATCTGTTTTCGCAAACATATCACCCCTCCTATACTAGTACATGATATTTGCGAAACAGATTTTCATAAGCACATAAATAACTACAATCAACGGTACCCCCTGCACCAATCGTTTAAATGCAAAGATTTGACGAAGAAACGCATTACAAAAGTCCAACTGTCAAAACAAATCAAATAGTTTCATAAGAAAATCTACCACAAAATCTGTTTCGCAAATTCCCTCCTATATTTGACCTGATATTTTGCGACACAGATTTTCCTAGCACTAAATATACATCAACGGTACCCTCGTGCAAACAACGTTTAAATGAAGGGATTTGACGAAGAAGAAGCTCAATTGCACAGTCAAACAGTCAAATATCAGTAACAATCTACCAATCAATCTGTTTGCCAACATATCACCTCCTATATAGACCTGTTTTTGCGAAACAGATTTTCAGTAGCACTTAACTACATCAACTGACCCTCGTGCAAAACCACGTTTAATGAAAAGGATTTGACAAAGAATAAGCATTGCACACGTCAAAACAGCAAATATTTCAGTAGAACTCTAACCACAAAATCTGTTTTTCCGCAAAATATCAGGTCCTATATAGACCTGATATTGTTTGCGAAACGATTCATAAGCACTTTTTTAAAAGTTAATAGCACTAAAATATCCCGTAGCTCATCTGTACCCTCATGCAAACAATTGTTAAAGGAGAGTTTAATTTGACGAAGACGCAAGCTTTCAAAGTCAAACATCAATATTTCATGAGAAATCTATCCACAAAATCTGTTTCGCAAATATCACCTCCATATTAGGAAACCTGATATTTTGCGCCAACATAATTTCATAAGTCACTAAATAACTACCTCAACTGTATCCTCGTGCAAACATCGTTAAATGAAAGGGATTTGACGAAGAGAAGCATTGCACAAGTCCACAACATCAGATATTTCAGTAGAAATCTACCAACAAAATCTGTTTTCGCAAATATATCACATCCTATATAGGACATGATATTTGCGAACAGATTTCATAAGCACTAAATAAATACATCAACTGTACCCTCGTGCAACAATCGTTTCCATGAAAGGATTGACGAGAAGAACAGTGCACAAGTCAAATATCAAATATTATAACAGTAAAAATCTACCAATAAATCTGTTCGCATAATATCACCTCCTATAATAGGACCGTGATATTTTGCGAAACAGATTTCATTAGCACTAAATAACGACATCACTGACCCTCGTGCCAACATCGTTTAAAAATGAAAGTAATTTGACAAAGAAGAAGCATTGCACAAGTCAAAACATCAAAGATTTCAGTGAAATATTTGATGTTTTGACTTGTGCAATTCTTCTTCTTTGTCAAATACCTTTCATTTAACGATTGTTTGCACGAGTGTCAGTGATGTAGTTTTTATGCTAAATGAAATCTGTTTCGCAAATATCAGTTCTATATAGGAGGATATTTTGCGAAACAGATTTTTATTGGATAGATGTTTTTACTGTAATATTTGATCGTTTGACTTGTCACTGCGTCTTCTTCGTCAATCCCTTTCATTTAAAACTATGTTTGCACGAGGGTAAATTTGATGTAGTTTATTTAGTGCTATTAAATCTGTTTTCGCAAAATATCAATGTCCATATTAGGAGGTGATATTTTGCGAAACAGATTTTGTTGGTAATTTCTACTGAATATTTGATGTTTTGACTTGTGCAATGCCTTCTTCTTCGTCAAACCCTTTCATTTAAACGATTGATTGCATGAGGGTACAGCTTATGAATGTAGTTATTTGTGCTTATGAAAATATGTTTTCGCAAAATATCAGGTCCTATATAGGATCGGAGGTGATATTTTGCGAACAGATTTTGTTGGGGTAAGGAGGTCTACTGAAATATTTGATGTTTGACTTTTGAAATGCTTCTTCTCGTCAAAACCTTTCATTTAAACATTGTTTGCATGAGGGGTACAGTTGATGTAGTTATTTTTATTGCTTAGAATCTGTTTCGAAATATCGGTCCTATAATAGGACCTTATATTTGCGAAACAATTTGTTGGTAGATTTCTACTGACATATTTGTATGTTTTGACTTGTGCAATCTTTCTTCTTTGGTCAAATACCTTTCATTTACACGATTGTTTGCACGAGGGTCGTTGATGTAGGTATTTAGTGCTATGAACTCTGTTTCGGTCGCAAATAATCAGGGCCTATATAGGAGGTTATATTTTGCGAAACAGATATTATTGGTAGATGTACTGTAATTTGATGTTTTGACTTGTGCAATTTGCTTCTTCTTCGTCAAATCCCTTTCATTTAAACGATTGTTTGCACGAGGGTACAGTTGATGTAGTTTTTAGTGCTTATGAAATCTGTTTCGCAAATATCAGGTCCCAATATAGGAGGTGATATTTGCGAACGATTTTTGTTGGTAGATTTCTACTGACTATTGATGTTGTTTGACAGTTGGACTTTTGTAATGCGTCTTCTTCGTCAAATCCCTTTCATTTAAACGATTGATTGCATGAGGGTACCGGTTGAGTAGTTATTTAGTGCTTATGAAAACTGTTTCGCAAAATAGCATGTCCTATATAGGAGGTGATATTTGGCGAAACAGAATTTTTGTTGGTAGATTTCCACGGAAATATTTGATGTTTTGGACTTGTGCAATGCTTCTTCTTCGTCAAATACCTTTCATTTAAACGATTGTTTTGCATGAGGGTTACGTTTGATGTAGTTAGTTAGTGCTTATGACTCCTGTTTCGCAAAATATCAGGTCCTATATAGAACCTGAATATTTTTGCGAAACAGATTTTGTTGTAGATTTTTCTACTGAAATATTCGATGTTTTTGACTTGTGCATGCTTCTTCTTTGTCAAATACCTTGCATTTAAACGATTGTTTGCACGACGGTACCGTTGATGTAGTTCTTTAGTGCTATGAAATCTGTTTCGGGCAATATCCGGTCCTATATGGAGGTGATATTTTGCCGACAGATTTTATTGGGAGAGTTTGTACTGTAATAATTTGGATATTTTGACTTGTGCACTTCTTCTTCTTCGTCAAATCCTTTCATTTAACGATTGTTTTGCACGAGGTACAGTGTTATGTAGTTTTTAGTGCTTATGAAGCTGTTTCGCAAAATATCATGTCCTCTATAGGAGGTGTTTTTGCGAACAGATTTTGTTGTAATTTTCTACTGAAATATTTTGATGTTTTGACTTGTGCAATGCTTCTCTTCTTCAATCCCTTTCATTTAATGATTTGTTTTGCACGAGGGTACCTTTGGATGTAGGGAGTAGTGCGTATGAAATATGTTTCTCGGAAATTCAGTTCCTATATAGAGGTGATATTTTGCGAACAGATTTTGTTGGTAATTTCTACTGAAATTTTGATGTTTTGACTTTTGCAATGCGTCTTCTTCGTCCAATCCCTTCTCATTTAAACGATTGGTTGCCACGAGGTTACAGTTGATGTAGTTATTTCGTGCGTATGAAATCTGTTTCGTCGCAAATATCAGGTCCTATATAGAGGTGATATTTTGCGCAACAGATTTTTGTAGATTTTTACTGAAATATTTGATGTTTTGACTTGTGCAATGCTTCTTCTCCGTCAAATCCCTTCATTAAATGATGTTTTGCACGAGGGTACAGTGATGTAGTTATTTAGTGCTATGAAATATGTTTCGCAAAATATCAGGTCCTATAAGGAGGTGATATTTTGCGAAACAGATTGTTGGTAGATTTCTACCGAAATATAGGATGTTTGACTTTTGGCATGCTTCTTCTTCGTCAAATACCTTTCAGTTTAACCGATGTTTGCACGAGCGGCTACAGTGATTGTAGTTATTTAGTGTTAGAATGAAATCGTTTCGCAAAAATATCAGGTTCCTATATAGGAGGGATATTTTGCGAAACAGATTTTATGGGAGAGTTTGTACTGTAAGATTGATTGTTTTGATTGTGCAATGCTTGTCTTCGTCAAATCCCCGTCATTTAAACGATGGTTTGCACGAGGGTATTACAGTTGATGTAGTTATTTAGTGCTGATGAAATCTGTTTCGCAAAATATCAGAGGTCCTATATAGGAGGTGATATTTTGCGAACAGATGTGTTGGTAGATTTCTACTGAACTATTGAGGTTTTGACAGTTGGGACTTTTGTAATGCGTCTTCTTCGTCAAATCCCTTCATTTAAACGAGGTTGCACGAGGGTACGTTGATGTAGTTATTTAGTGCTTAGAATATGTTTCGCAAAATATCATGGTCCCTATAGGAGGTGGGTGATATTTTGCGAAACAGATTTTGTTGGTGAGATTTCTACTGAAATATTGATGTTTTGACTTGTGTCACTGCTTCTTCTTCGCTCAAATAACCTTCATTTAACCGATTGTTGTCATGAGGGTAATATCCGTTGATGTAGTATATTTAAAAAAAGTGCTTATGAATCTGTTTCGCAAATATCACGGTCCAATAGGCCTGATATTTTTGTCGAACAGATTTTGTTGGTATATTTCTACTGAAATATTTGATTTTTGACCTTGTGCATGCTTCTTCTTCTTCTTTGTCAAATACCTTCATCTTAAACGATTGTTTGCACAGGTTCAGTGATGTTAGTTATTTAGTTTCGTGCTAATAAATCTGTTTCGCAAATATCAGGTCCTAGTTAGGAGGTGAGTATTTTGCGAAACAGATTTTATTGGTAAATTTCTTATTTTACTTGTAAATTGTTGATATTTTGACTTGTTCATCTGCTTCTTCCCTCTGCTTTCTTCTCTTCTTCGTCACATCCCTTTCCTTTAAACGATTGTTTGCACGAGGCTGTAACAGTTGATGTATTATTTAGTGTCTTTGAAATCTGTTTTTCTCAAAATATCATGTCCTCTAGAGAGTGATTTTTGTCGAAACGATTTTTTGTTGGTATATTTCTAACTGAAATATTCTGATGTTTTTGGACTTGTGCAATGCTTCTCTTTCTTTTCGTCAAATCCCTTTCATTTAAACGATTGTTTTTGCACGATGGTACAGTTGATGTAGTTATTTAGTGCTTATAAATATGTTTCGCAAATATCAGGTCCTATAATGAAGGTGATATTTTTGCGAAACAGATTTGTTGGTAGTTTTCTACTGAAATATTTGATGTTTTGACTTTTGAAATGCTTCTTTCCTTCGTCAAATCCGGCTCATTTAACCAATTTGTTTGCATGAGGTACAGTTTGATGTAGTTATTTAGGCTTTTAATCTGTTTTTCGTTCTTCGGAAAATATCCGGTCCTATATAGGACCTTATACTTTTTGTGCGAAACAATTTTGTTGGTAATTCTACTGAAATATTGGATGTTTTGACTTGTGCAATAGTGAGGCCGGCTCGATGAGAAAAATCATCTAGGCGATGCTTCTTCTTTGTCAATTGGTCAATACCTTTCATTTAAAACGATTGTTTGCACGAGGGTTCAGTTGATGTAGTTTTTTAGTGCTAATGAAATCTGTTTCGTCTGCAAAAATATCATGTCTATATAGGAGGTGATATTTGGCGAAAAATATTATTGTAGATTTTAACTGTAATATTGATGTTTGACTTGGGCAATGCTTCTTTCTTTCTTCGTAAATCCCCTTTCATTTACACGATTGTTTGGCACGAGGGTAACAGTTGATGTAGTTTTTAAGTGCTTATGATCTGTTTCGCAAATATCAGGTCCTATATAGGAGTGATATTTTGCGACAACAGATTTTGTTTGGTAGATTCTACTGAACTATTCGATTTTTGACAGTCTGACTTTTGCAATGCTCTTCTTCGTCCAAATCCCTTTCATTTAAATGATTTGTGTGCACGAGGGTACAGTTGAATGTAGTTATTTATTGCTTATGAAATCCGTGTCGCAATATCATGTCCTATATGGCGGTGATATTTTGTCGAAACAGATTTTTGGTTGGTAGATTTCTACGGAAATTTTATTGTTGATGTTTTGATCTGTGCAAATGGCTTCTTCTTCGTCAAATTCCCCTTCATATTTAAAAAACGATTGTTTGCACGAGGTACAGTTCATGTAGTTATTGAGTTGCTTTATGAAAGTTTCGGCAAATAATCAGGTCCTATATAGGAGTGATATTTTTTGCGAAACAGATTTTGGTTGGTAGATTCTACTGAAGTATTTGATGTTTTGACTTTTGAAATGCTTCTTCGGCTTCCTTCTTCCTCGTCGTCAAATACCCTCTCATTGTAAACAATTGTTTTGCATAGGGTCTCAGTTGATGTAATTATTTAGTGGCCTTGTGAAATCTGTTTCGCAAAATTCCGGTCCTCAATATAGGACCTGATATGTTGCGAAACAGATTTTGTTGGTAGATTTCTAACTGAATATTTGATGTTTTGACTTGTGCAATCTTCTTCTTTGTCAAATACCTTTCATTTTAAACGTTTGTTTGCACGAGTGTCAGTTGATGTAGTTATTTAGTGCTAATGAAATCGTTGTTTCTCAAATATCAGGATGCAGGTCCTATTAGGAGTTGTATATTTTTCGAAACAGAATTATGGTAGATTTTTACTGGAATATTTGATGTTTTTGACTTGTGCATGCTCTTCTTCTTTCGTCAAATCCCTTTCATTAAACGATTGTTTTGCACGAGGGTACAGTTGAATGTGTGATTTAGAATGCTTTAGAAATCTGTTTCGTCGTTTCGCAATATCAGGTCCTATGAGGTGATATTTTGCGAACAGATTTTGTGTAGATTTCTACTGACCTATTCGTGTTTTGACAGTTTGACTTTGCAATGGCTTCTTCTTCGTCAAATCCCTTTCATTTAAATGATTGTTTTGCACGAGGGTACAGTTTGTGTAGTATATTTAGTGTCTTTAAATCTGTTTCGCAAAATATCATGTCCTATATGGAGTTGATATTTTGCAAAACAGATTTTGTTGGTAGATTCTACTGAAAATTTTGTGTTTTGGACTGGGTGCAATGCTTCTCTTCTCTTCTTTCTTCATCAATAACCTTCTCATTTAAAACGATTTGTTTGCATGAGGGGTACCGTTTGATGGAAAAGCTTATTAGTGCTTGTGAAATCTGTTTCGCAAAATATCATTTCCTATATAAGAAGGTGATATTTTGCGAAACAGATTGTTGGTAGATTCTACTGAAAGCTTTGATGTTTTGACTTGTGCAACTGCTTCTTCTCGTCAAATACCTTGCTTAACGATTGTTTGCACGAGGGTCCAGTTGATGTAGTTATTTATAGTGCTTATGAAATCCTGTTTTTCGTCGCAAAATATCAGGTCCTATCTAGGAGGTGTATTTTTGCGAAATCAGATTTTTGTTGGTGATTTCCTAACGAACTATTTGATTTTTGACAGTGGACTTTTGTACTGCGTCTTCTTCGTCAAATCCCTTTCATTTAAAAAAAAAAACGATTTTTGCATTAGGGTACCGTTGATGTAGTTATTTAGTGCTTATGAAGTCTGTTTCGCAGAATATCATCACCTATATAGGAGGGATAAGTTTGCGAAACAGATTTTTTGGTTAGATTTCTACTGAAATATTGATGTTTTGACTGTGCATGCCTTTTCTTCTTCGTCAAATACCTTTTCATTTAAACGATTGTTTTGCCTTAGGGTACACGTTGATGTTTTATTTTAGTGCTTAGAATCTGTTTCGCCGCAAAATATAGGTCCTTATAAGGACCTATATGTTGTCGAAACGATTTGTTGGTAGATTTCTACTGCAATATTTGATTTTTGGTTTTGACCTTGTGCAATGCTTTCTTCTTTGTCAAATACCTTTTCATGTTAACGCTTGTTTTTGGCACGAGGGTCGTTGATGTAGTTATTCGTAGTGCGGTAATGAAATCTGTTTCGCAAAAGTATCAAGTCCTATATAGGATGTGATCTTTTTGCGAAGACAGATTTTATGGTAGATTTTTACTGTATATTTGAGATTTTGACTTGTGACTGCTTCTTCTTCGTCAAATCCCTTTCATTTAAACGATTGTGTTCACGGGACTGTTGATGTAGTTATTTACATGTGCTTATGCAATCTGTTTCTCAAAATATCCGGTCCTATAGAGGAGGTGATATTGTTGCGCAACAGATTATTGGTAGATTTTTTTTTACTGTAATATTTGATGTTTTGACTTGTGCACATGCTTCTTCTTTCGTCAAATCCCTTTCATTTAAAAGATTGTTTTGCACGAGGGTACAGTTAGTGTAGTTTATTTTAGTGGCTTGAACTGTTTTCGCAAAATTCAGGTCCTATATAGGAGGTGATATTTTGCGAAACAGATTTTTGTTGGTAGATTTCTACACCTGAACTAATTGTGATGTTTTGGACAGTTTGACTTTTGCAATGGTGCTTCTTCTTCTTCGTCAAATCCCTTTCATTTAAACGATCTGGGTTTCATGAGGGGAGCCGGTTGATGTTTTATTTATTGCTTATGAAATCTGTTTTCGCAAAATATCAGGTCCCTATATTAGGAGTGATTTTATGCGAAACAATTTTGTTGGTAAAGATTTTTACTGTAAGATTGATTTTTACTTGTGCAATGTTTGCTTTCTTTTCTTCTTCGTCAACTTCCTTTCATTTAAACGATTGTCTGCACGAGGGTACGTTTTGATGTAGTTATTAGTGCTTATGAAAGTCTGTTCGCAAAATATCAGGTCCCTATATAGGACCTTATTTTGCGAACAGATTTTGTTGGTAGATTTTCTACTGAAATATTTTGATGTTTGACTTGTGCAAAATTCGTCTTCTTTGTCAAATACCTTTCATTTAAAAAACGATGTTTTGCACGAGGGTCAGTTGATGTAGTTATTTAATGCTTATGAAATCTGTTGCAAAATATCAGGCCTATATAGGAGGTGATATGTTGGCGAAACAGAATTTTTATTGGTAGATTTTTACTGTAATATTTTGATGTTTTTTGACTTGTGCAACTGGCTTCTTCCTTCGTCAAATCCCTTTCATTTAAACCATTGTTTGCACGAGGTACAGTTGATGGTAGTTATTTAGTGCTTTGAAATCTTTTTCGCACAATAATCATGCCTTATAGGAGGTGCCAAATTTTGCGAAACAGATTTTGTGGTATATTTCTACTGAACTATTTGATGTTTTTGTGACAGTTGGAACTTTTGCAATGGCTTCTTTCTTATCTTTCGTCAAATCCCTTTCATTTACACGATTGTTTGCAACGAGGGTACTGTTGATGTAGTTATTTAGGCTAATGAAATCTGTTTCGCAATATCAGTCTCTAATATGAGGTGATATTAGGGGGGGTGCGAACAGATTGGTAGAATTTTTACTGTATATTATGTTGACTTGGCAATGCCTTCTTCTCTTCTTCGTCAAATCCCTTTCATGTAAAACAACGATTGTTTGCACGAGGGTACGTTGATGTAGTTATTTAGTGCTTATGAAGTCTTGTATCCGCAACATATCAGGTCCTATATATGAGGTGATATTTTCCAAACATATTTTGGTTGGTAGATTTCTACATGAACTATTTGAAGTTGGACAGTGTTCAATGCTTCTTCTTTGTCAAATACCTTTCATTTAAATAAAAAAAACGTTTATTTTTTTCTTTTTGAAGGACATTGATTTAGTTAGTTAGTGGCGTATGAAAGTCTGTTTCGCAAAATATCAGGTCCTAATAGGGAGGTGATATTTTGCGAAACAGATTTATTTGGTAGATTTTTTACTGTAAGACATTTGATGTTGTTGGGACTTGTGGCAATGTTCTTCTTCTTCGTCAAATCCCTTTCTTTTAAACGATTGTTTGCACGAGGGTACAGTTGATGTAGTTATTTAGTGTTTATAAATCTGTTCGCAAAATATCGGTCATATATGGAGGTGATATTTTTGCGCGAAAACAGATTTTATTGTAATTTTTTACTGTAATATTTGTGTTTTGACTTGTGCAATGCTTCTTCTGCGTCAAATACCTTTTCATTTAAACGATGTTTGCACGAGGGTACAGTTGATGTAGTTATTTAGTGCTTATGAAATCTGTTTCGCCAAATATCCGGTCCTATATAGGAGGTGATATTGTGCGAAACAGGATTTGTTGGGTAGATTTCTACTTAACTATTTGATGTTTTGACAGTTGGACTTTTGTAATGCGTCTTCTTCGTCAAATCCCTTTCATTTAAACGACTTGTTTGCATGAGGGTTTACCGTTGATGTATTTTTTAGTGCTTAGGGAAAATCTGTTCGCAAAATATCAGGTCTATATAGGAGGTGATTATTTTGCGAAAAGATTTTGGTGGTAGATTCTACTGAATATTTGATGTTTTGACTTGTGCAATGCTTCTTCTTCGTCAATACCTTCCCATTTAAACGATGTTTGCATGATGGTACCGTTGATGTAGTTATTAGGGCTAGACCGAAAACATAACTGTCGAGTTACTTACAAGACTGCGATGAACACACAATCAAAATTTTAACAACAGGCTTCGAAGCAGATTCTCACTAAAAAAATAAAACTAACACGTATGCTATTGTCGGTGATGATATCAATCTTCTTAATTATTCCCCTCATCCACACATAATGACTTTGTAACACATACTTGCAAACTCCTACATTCCCCAAATTAACGACCTACAAGAATTCCGCATAACACAGCCACATACATTGATAACATTATCACCCAACTTAACTGACCAGATCCACACCAGGGTTAGTTGTCACAGACATTACAGATCACTTCCCAATATTCTCATTACATCTCTTAAGCTTAAGCATGCTAAAAAACACAATCACTAAACGTGACTACAGAGATCACAAAATTCGCATATTTAACCGTAGACTCAAACTAATCTGGGAAACATATACTAACAGACAAATGACCCTAAAATTAGCGTACAGCAACTCATCCACAACTGCTTACCAAACATTATACACCGAATCATTCCCCTTTCAAAAAGAAGACCATAACAAATTCGTCAACCACAAAGCAGCCCTGGATGAAACAGCATTCCAAGTCAATCAAAACACAAGCACGGCCTCTACAAAACATACATGAAGAAAAAGAAAAAACACACCAGCAACCAAACAACAATACAAACAATCAAAAAACAATTAAATCAACACATCGTATTGCCAAGAAAAAACAAAAACACAGAACAAAGTCAGAAACTTAAAAATGATTTCCAAAATCTGGACTTTTTCCTCACACAACATTTAGGCAGGAGGGTATCCACTAATCAAATCCTTGACCATTTCACTCATAAGAATAAGCAGATTAA